>JAHWFP010006981.1:69297-113410 GCA_023313725.1 Lithobius niger
AAAACCACATCCACTCCAGGTACAACGGTACATGTCAGCCTGTCGAGTCCAATGAAAGAAAATGTAAAAAAAATAAACAAACGATTACAAGCAAAGTGCGTGGTAAGCTTTAACCAGCTCAATTTCTATTTTCAGCAAGAAACGAATGAGTCGGTACAAGCTCACCATACATATCGTTCCACATGTTAACTGTGAACAAAAAATATAATTAAAATTAAAATTTTAAATTAAAATTAAAATTAAATTAAAAATAACACTGGGGGGGGGGCAACCAAGTTTGCTTGAACAGTAACTTTGCCTGATTGAATTTTGACGTCATAATCAGTTTTTAGAGGCATTTTCGAGTGGGTAGACCAAAGTCAATACATTTATTAACTGGTTCGAAGGTGGAAAGAAAATCGGTAAGACACATTTAGGTAAGAAACCATGTTGAGAGGCTAGGATAATGCTGAGTTGAGTACATTGTGTAAAAAGATCGGAGTAAATAAACCATTTTAGGATTTTGGATGTAGACGAACGAATGCTAATGGGTCTGAAATTAGTGAAGAGGAAAGAAGAACAAGATTTGTGTACAGGAGTAATATAAGCATAGTCGTTCAGCAAGAAGGCAAGGTACTGGAAAGGATGGAATTGCCGAAAATAGGAAACAAGGGGTGGAGAGCGAACTGGCACAATTATAGAGAAAAATAGGAGGAATGATGTTAGGATCCGATGAGAAATCTTTCTTGAGGGACTGTAGGACGACAGTACATTGGCAACATCAAAACCAACCTTGCCAGCAGCAGGAGGAATAGGATTGGGAGAGGAAGCAGGTAGGAAAGTGGTGGGGGAAAAGACTGAGCTTAGCAGCAATTATGGTGGTGTCATCAAGCGAGAAAGTGTCATCTTTGCTTTTGATTTAACTTAATGGTACAGTTTTATAATCTAATGTTAGTGTGACATCCCTTTTCTATTTCCTTAGGGATGGTTCCAGTGTGACTTCCTTCTTCAATTTCCTTCGAGTTGGCGATAGCATGGTCATTCTATTCTATTACCTTTGGTAAATGTCTACTAACTTACTTCTGAAAACTTACGCAACAGGAATTTTCAGATGGTGATGCCAACAAAGATGGGCTGGGAATGCTAGTGATTTATAGTGTGAATGTGGGGAAGAGCACTGCCATTCGGCATTAGAGAACAAATACAGACAAAATTACAGCAGATAAAAAACAATAAAAAAGAAATTCAAATCGAAACAATAGGCTACAACTTCAGCTATTCTTTATCCAATGAAATATGCTTTATTAGTAGTATAAAGGAAGGAATTTCTCGGCAAATGAGAACAGCATCGTACACTCGTTGTTTGACTTTGCTGCAGCGCTTTATTGGCATGGCGACCACCAGCTGTTTGACAGCGACAAGCTCAGTTGACAGTCAGAGTGGGAAATTCAATTAACTAACATAAACAAATTTGAAATATGGACGAAATACCAGAGAATTGTAGATCTGGATATGAACACTCTAGTGAGAAGAGACATGTTTCGGTTCCCTAAGAATGAGGTTTTTAGTGAGAAATAGCAGAAAATGATAGCAACCATCTATATTCAAGAATTACGTCGGATGCTATCCCGACATTATTCCCTCAGCTGCCAACATATTTATCGTATCTAGAACGTTGCCTCAGACACCAGCGATCATCGTCATCAAACGAAAAAGCCCTCGCAAAGAGTAATCAATGCTAGTAAGTTAACATTGCATCTGAAGCTCTATTATAATGGCTTGAAATGTATGATTGTGTCTCAAATAGCGCATGCTAATTATACTTTTTTGGTACAACAAATAAGACATGTGAGTGACACATTTTTCAGATTCGCTAACCCTGCCTGGCATCTCTTCTGTGACATCTTTTACATTATGGGTGCGCTATAGGTGACAATACAAACTATTAAACGTTGCTTTGAATCTTCAAAAGTAATTCTAGCTATACAAATGAGGAGCTAGACAGTATTTGAACGGATCCAGGATATTTCAGTTCCCGAAAATTAGGTCCCTAAATTACAGACAGTGTGACAATTCTACCCAGTATAAAATATAACCCTATGAAAATTCGACTCAGAAAAAAAAATTCGTTATAGATTGGATAAGTAAGTTTATGAAGTAAATGCAAGTAGGTTCATCTCCGTGAAGATATGTAAAATCTGATTTGAATTTGTTTTCGTGTTCCATAAGCTTCAGTGCAATCAGTACTGTGGGGGGAGGAGAATGATAAACATCCTAAAGCCTCTCCACTAGGATATAGTGAAAAAATCAGAATTTTTTTCTGTTACTTGTTTTCGTATATTGTCTAATCTGCACAAAAATTCAACCACTAAATTCAATGTAGTTTGTGTTATCAGATTAATAAATTACGCTGTTTTCCCCGTTCATTCAGACCGACAACACAAAACGAGTGAAATGATATAAAGGGAAACCTGTTTTAGTTTGCCAAAAAAAATGTATTCACTGCCACCGAATAAGTCGGAGGAAAATATTTTATTTTGGGATGGAATGAAAAAAATATTTTCTACCAGTTTTCATCTATTTTTACCATTGTGTTCCCTACCAGTTTTCTATTTCTACCATTGTGTTCCCTACCATTCGTTGGATGGCAATACATGTTTCAGCGTTTTTATTTTAAACCTTTAGGGACTGTTCAGAGTTTGTCAGAGGATTGGGGTTGTGGGAAAATTCCCACTTAACTCACACTAAAAAATGTCCCTTTGAAGAGCATTCTTTTTCTAGTAGCTCCCTCCCCTCCCCCTCACTGAAAATAAAATTGGGATTAAAACATGTATAGGACCAATTATTACATATACCTTTTTATTGCATTTAATCGTAGTGGCACAACAGACACCTGCTGATATTTTTAGTCCTAAAACGCGAAGACAACTTCAAACAATAACAAAGGATTAAAACTCAGACCTGTCACTGTACAAAGAACAAGATTAAAACACGAACTTTCACTCATTAAATGGGAGTTCTCGGTACTACAAAAATAACGCAAAGCATGGAAAGGAACTCCAGACGAAATAAAATCGAAAGTTGCTGGGAGGATTTGTCTAGGAAAACAGAAACAAAAAATAGGGCTTCGTTTTTAATGGTAATGCAAAGTGCATCCTTTGTTATTTAGCTGCCTGTGTCCTTTATTTCTTTGTTGAAAATTTCGTTGTTGAGGAACTGGGCGCTCTGCTCAGCTCCATTCTAATAGTACTGTGCGGCCAAGTCGAACAACAAACATGCCACTCTTATAATTTGCTGTGAGATTTATTCCTTTTTCTTATTAATGAAGCATTTTTCATTGATATAGAACAGCTGAAGCTGTAGCCTATTGCTTCTACTTGAATTTCTTTCTTAGTGGATTTTTTTATCTGATGTAATTTCGTTGGTATTCGTTCTCAATTGCTTAATGGCAGTGCTTTTCCAACACATTCACATTGTAAATCAACAGCATTCCCAGCCCATCTTTACTAGCAGCGCCATCTGAAAACTCCCGTGATATAAGTAAGTTTTCGGAAGCACGCACAATGGAAGTTTGCACACCATTACCAATGGTAATAGGAACGAATGGCTATGGAGATAGTATGACACACCCTTTACAATTACCTTACAATTTCTGTTAATAGGACATTTCTTTTCAACTTCTTTAGGGTTGTTGTTAGTGTTATCTGGGAAAACTTTACTTTTTCGGAGTGGGGAGAAAAGAGGGTTATGAGGAAAGTCCTGTCATTCTTACTCCAAATCATCTGATTGTGGGTGAGGTCTGGGATACACACAAATTCTGCTACTACGTGAGTTACAAGAAGAGAAAAGTACCATAAAACTGAAAGATATGCTGGATTCATACGGGTTTATTAGTTGCAATAAAATGTGACGGCTTTACAACCGAAAGGGGAAGAAATAGAGTGTTTGTTGACTGGGTCCGACACATTGCCAAGAGTTTGAAAGTTAATGTTGTACGGCCATTAGGCAAACGGGAAACATTACGGCAATCAATTTCGTTTGGGTCCCAAAATGGTCCTAACTAGGATAAAATGTTCGTAACTTACAGAAAGTTGCATTGAGAAAACGGATGATTGGAGGCTCCTCCTTTTCACAGAAAGGTCAGAACATGGGCAGGGCAGTCGGACCAAGTCGCATAGGAATACACTGGACGGGAGGCAACATAATTACAGCCGTGGGAGTCGGCACACATCGGGGATGAGAGAATAACGGAATATCATAGGGCAGAAATATGGAGGATAACAAAAAAAAGGAACAATTAATCACATATACATGAGCATTGTCGTGGAGCGAGAGTTCGGGCAAATAAAAAAGGTACAGGTAGAAATTATATAAACATGAAGAAAAGTATCTTTTTTGGGAGGCCGTACAGGCAAGGACATCAGCACCAAGAATATGCAAAGTACAGTACTTATGAGATGAGCATAGCTGGAAGGGAGTCCAAAACACGGCTCGGTGACCCATAGAGTATAGCTAGGGCAATCAGCAATCGCTATTTCATTAGCTAAACGGAAGGCTGAGCGTTAATGGACATTACATTTAATGGCAAAAGGCATTTGACATTGTGTCACTCCCCCCCCCCCTGGAATTTCATTACGCAAAGGCTACAGTTAAGCATGCCCCCCCCCCCTCTCACCTACACAAAGGAATAACACTCCATGGTAGACAGAGCGGGTTACGGTTCACAGACCTCGGGGGGCAAATACAAGCAGTTTCATCAAGAAAAAAGGTAAAGATAACAGCTTATAAAAGTACATATACAAGTCGGGAAGGAGTAAAAACATATTGCAAGGTAAAGAGGCACAAAAGGTAGTAAAGACGTCAGGGATGAATGATTAGTATGTTAATGTCTCTTATACAGTTAGTACAATAATAATTTTTAATTCCTTATAGAAACGGAAATAAGTTCTGAAAAGGGGGTTAAGTATACCTCTTAGGTCCAACTAAGAATGGTATAGAGGTTAAAAGTTAGAGTAAGTAAGTACATAGCAGCATAAGAATACAAAGTCAAACAAATCAAACAATAGTACATGTCATATAAAGAACACATCGGGTAAAGTATGGTTGGGGGAAAGTGTTGGTACATTTAGTCAGTAGGTTCTATTTCGGGGCGTAAGCCTCGCAATCTACGGGAACGGCGTAGAAGAATGTGTTGGATACGGAGATTACGGCGTTGTTTAGTGGTGCCATGGGTCAGTTTCTTGGCTTGGGGTCGCACCGCTTGGGGTTTATCAAGCAGAGTCCAGACACCTAATCCCTTCAGAGCATGCAGTTCACGGCGTATGACCCCTTCCCATTCAGTACGGTTGGTTGAGCGTATAGCCTCTGCATAATGGGAAGGTATTATCTCATCAAGGTGTGCCCCGCAGCATGTTTCCCATTCGGGTAAGGGAGTTGGAGGTAAAGACACTGGCAAAGGCGGTCGGCGAGGTCGAGTGCTAAGTGGCTTAGGGGCATACGTTTTGAAGGCACAACGATAGCTTGGGAGTGTAGGAGGGGTATCGACTTTCGTCGTCGCTTGGTGAGCACTTTAGTCTTGTGGGATATGGCGGTAACCTCCCCCCTAAGGGACGTGCGGTATGAGGAGGATCATCTAGGGGTTGATCGTAAGGTGGGAGATGAACATCAGGCTCAGGAACATGAAACATAGGCTTAAACTTGCATATTATGAATATGTAGTAAGGGTTCAGAAGGAAGTAGGCAGAGTAACAAAGGTTGTGGCATGTTGAGAGAAAAGAGGTGGAAAAGGGGAGACAGGCATAAGAGGGGTATGGTCAGTGAAGTCGATGAGGTCAAAATGTTTGTTTCCTGAAATACGAGGTACAAGGGAGGATGGATTTGTTGGTGGTAGGTTAGGAGGAATAATGGAATCAGAAATAATGTTTGATTGGGAGAAGGGAAATACAGAGGTTTGGGGGAACGTGTTCGTTGTGAACGCTTGACAGGAAGGAAAGGTAGTGAGGGGTAAGACAGTGGGTTGTAATGGGCTAACCCTGACACAAAGTGATTGGCACACTCATTAGGGGAATAAGGTAAGAGGATGACATCGACATTATGTAGGTGTCTTTCTCGTTTAGCAAATAGAGCCAGACGGTTTGGGTGTTTCTTTTCTCTAAAGTAAATTCCACGGGCTCTCATGTTACCATTAAACCCAGATTCGATCAAGCGTGATGCTGAGATAAGGTTATTTGAGGCTTGAGGTATTTCAACTACGTTGTCCAACACGATCGGTACACCAAAGGGTCGACCTTGGCGATTAACGCCCATAATGCGGACCGGACCAACGAGTTTTACCTCTACAAAGGTATTATCAGCAGCAAGCTTGACCTTGACAGTTCTACATAAGTATCTATCAATATTTTTACCACAAGAACGCATAATAGAAATAGATGCAAAAGAATCGAGCCCAAAACGTACAACAGGGGATTTAGGGCTAAAATGTCGGATAGTATCCTGTAAAGGTGAGATATAATGCAGGGCACACACAGTATTGTTTACACTCTCGGGAAGTTCATCCTGTAATGATAGGCCGAAAGCAACATAATCTTCTTCCCACTTTAGTTTAGGGTCAGTTACGCTGGAAATGTTTTGGTTCCCAGTTTGTTGTTGGGGGGTTGCGTGATCTTCTAGATCGCTGAGGACGACTAGGTTGTTGCGTAGCTTGTTGTGGAGGCATAAGTCGTTGCGGTTGAGTGTCAGGTGGGCTCGGACAGGTCTGTTCAGTGTAACGGGCGACTCCACAACATTCGCAGACAATGTTAACCGGGTGCATTTGGGTACATTGGGGGAAAAGGTGAGTAGTTGAACCGCAGGTCTGACAAAGTCTTTGCGCATTATTAGGGGCAGGCACAGATACACTTGAAACAGGGAAGGGTGGTGGTGTAGAAAAGTTCTTACCGTATGGTTGGCAAAGGCAGTAGACGTTTTCAAAAATTTCTGGTGTGTTTGGAGTAAGGAGGTCTGAACCGTATCTAGGGTTAGAAGGGCAGGAGTGTTGCGTAGAATTTCTATAATGGTTTG
Source organism: Lithobius niger (assembly GCA_023313725.1). Classification (NCBI taxonomy): domain Eukaryota; kingdom Metazoa; phylum Arthropoda; class Chilopoda; order Lithobiomorpha; family Lithobiidae; genus Lithobius; species Lithobius niger. The sequence continues at coordinate 76,336 of JAHWFP010006981.1, forward strand.
CAAGTGTAGGAAAGGGAGGCCTTGCAACAAATACATACACACTTCAGCTTCTTCTATGTTACGCCCTGCAGCGATACAGTTCCTATAAAGGCCCCTAACATGTGTGACATAGGAAGTGAGTGACTCCTTAGGATAAAAAGACATTCTGGTCAGCTCTATGAACATATTGGTAACCACGGCTTGGGTTCGTACACTGTAGGTCGCCGTTATTTGGTCCCATACTCGTCGTGCAGATTGTATGCCATTAAATTGAAGTAAGAGTTCCGGACTGATGGTCGTAAATAGGAAGGAAAGGCATGCATCGTTTTTTCCTTGACAAATAGCTAGGGCTGCTGGGTCGTCGTGTGGCCTGTTACCGCGTAGTACGGGGCCAAGCCAGTCTTCAGTCCTGGCAACACATTCTACATGCATGGACCAAATATCATAATTCATTTCTGTGAGGTGGGGTGCACCTTTAAACGTCGGCATTGGAACATACTGTATGGTAGGTGGAACGGGCTGCTGTTGAAACCAATTAAATGACATGATTGAAAAGTCAAAAGTCGTTACTACGATCTACCAAAAAGATACAAGGAAAATAAAAAAGGAGCATAAAAAAGGGCACGAGTAATTGTCAAACCACATACGAGAATGTACAAAACGGTGATCGTTACACAAAGGGGTTTAGGCATAGAATGGAACGTTATCTTCGGCATGGGAGGAAAAGAAATATTCGTCGTTTTCAAGTGTGGTCATTTGCAGGAAAAAAAAAGACTTGGGAAATTCAGTGCACAAGGCAATTCGTGAATAAATCCGTAGGAGCATAACATTCGTTGGTTTTAAGGGAAAAGTCACAACAGGACATCACGTAGCAGTTCCGTTAGGTTAGAAGCACAAAATGACGTTATTCCATATAGGGAAAGCATTAAAGTCAAAAAAAGGGGCGGCATCAAAAAGCAAAGAAGGGACGAAATTTGTTTCCAATAATGCTACCAAAGTGGGAAAACTTTACGTTTTCGGAGTGAGGAGAAATGGAGGGTTATGAGGAAAGTCCTGTCATTCTTACTCCAAATCATCTGAATGAGGGTGAGGTCTGGGATAAACACAAATTCTGCTACTACGTGAGTCACAAGAAGAGAAAAATACCATAAAACTGAAAGATATGCTGGATTCATACTGGTTTATTAGTTGCAATAAATTGTGACCGCTTTACAACGGAAAGGGAGAAGAAATTGAGTGTTTGTTGACTGGGTCCGACACATGGCCAAGAGTTCGAAAGTTAATGTTGTACGGCCATTAGGCAAACGGGAAACATTATGGCAATCAATTTCGTTGGGGCCCCAAAATGGTCCTAACTAGGATAAAATGTTCGTAACTTACAGAAAGTTGCATTGAGAAAACGGATGATTGGAGGCTCCTCCTTTTCACAGAAAGGTCAGAACATGGGCAGGGCAGTCGGACCAAGTCGCATAGGAATACACTGGACGGGAGGCAACATAATTACAGCCGTGGGAGTCGGCACACATCGGGGATGAGAGAATAACGGAATATCATAGGGCAGAAATATGGAGGATAACAAAAAAAAGGAACAATTAATCACATATACATGAGCATTGTCGTGGAGCGAGAGCTCGGGCAAATAAAAAAGGTACAGGTAGAAATTATACAAACATGAAGCAAAGTATCTTTTTGGGAGGTCGTACAGGCATGGACATCAGCACCAAGAATAGGTAAAGTACAGTACATATGAGCTGAGCGTAGCATAGCGAAAGGCAATAAGAAGGGGAAGGAAGGGAGTCCAAAACACGGCTCGGTGACCCATAGAGTATAGGGCAATCAGCAATCGCTATTTCATTAACTAAATGGAAGGCAGAGCGATAATGGACATTACATTTAATGGCGAAAGGCATGTGACATTGTGTCATTATCCCTTTCCAATTTTCATAGAATTAGTGTTAGTATGAAATCCCTTTCCAATTTCTTTAAGGTTGGTAATAGTGTGACATCTCTTTCTAATTTTCTTAGGGTTGGCGTTAGTGTGCCAGTCCTTTCCAAATTCCTCAGAGTTGGTGTAAGTGTGACCTACCTTTCCAATTTCCTTACCACTATGTATGGTAAAACTAGTTTACTGATACATTATTATTAAATTCATTACAATTAGGAACAGTTAATGGTAATACACTAACGGCCCTAGCTAGGTCTTTATTGTAAATCCTTTTACATCTAGTACTGATAATTATTTAAGACTAGTTTCAAGGTAGATAGTAGATTTTATAAAACCAGTAAAGTTCATTTCTGGCCAAATTATTTTGCCCAATAGACAATAATGACTTAGAATTGTTAAGAAAAAAAATAATATTGGAACTTCCACAAAATTCTCTAAAAATGTTCACATTTCTCATATCTTGCTATACTGTTCTTTCTAGAAAAAAGCTACTGTTCCAATAAAACTGAAGGAATTCATATTCTAACTTTTAAAGTAGGTTAACATACTTTGGTTTGTTAGTTCGGTCATGGTCAGTGGGATGGTTGGGGCTAATACGGCTTTTTCAGCCTGACCAAAAGAATGCAGTGGCATGGACCCACCACTTGAGTTTTGCGTAGACTTTTTTTTATAATTTACTGTTAATCTTAAGTTAATCCCAAATTCTGAAGACCTAGATGAAATATGTAATTGGTATTTTACCTTCAGACTGTTAAATAACCTAGACATTGTTTTGTTCGTATTGTACTCATGGGAATATAAATAATTTTCTTTAAACTTAGGTTCCTGCACTATCTGTTGCAACATTCATAACAAAAAATATTAAAAATTTCACGCTCCCAAATTCTCTATATTGGCTTACACAACAAAGCAAAAATGCGGCGTCAGAGTTATTGAATTGAATTGAATTGAATTTTAATGAGCCAACACGGCCTGTACATCCATACGCTCAAAATATCTTACCCTAACTTACCCTAACACACCCTAACACACCAGTCACACCATAAAACATAGCAACACATGGCAACTCAATCAACTCGATCTGCCCGGACGACACCTCGAGCCCAGAAGCTCAATTTAGACCATCAAATGAACCCACCAGTGGCCCGGCAAAAATGAACCACTGCCCTTAATGCACGAAGTACCCTCTCACTACACGGAGCCGCTTGCAGAACATCCGAGACAGTGACACCGGCTAACCCCAATGGTAACCTACGCACCCTATCCCAACGCCCACACCTGAGCAAGAAATGGTCGACCGTCTCCTCTTCAGCCCCACATGGGCACAGGGGACCTGCTGCCCACCCTAGCCTAAACTCGTGAGCGCGCAACCTAACATGACCAGTCCGGAGCCTGGATATGACCCCAGCATCCCTCCTGGACAGCCTGTTCAAGGCTGCTGGTTCCTGCACCAATGGGTGTAGTGCAAACAGTCTACGACCTGTTTCAGCAGCATCCCAAACCAATTGCCAAGCCCTAACCGCTGCGGCAGCCAGAACAGGGCGGAGGTCTCGCGGGGACACCGTGATTCCTACAGTGTTAACCCCGAGCAACCCACTTATTTCAAATTTTACCAACAATGTTTTCGTTCTTCAAATTTCCCAAACAAGCGAGCAGCATTAGAAATTTCAGCATTTAAATATATATTGTTGCTTACCAATGAAAAATAATTCTTACCTTAAGCCTGCAAAATTCAGTAAACTTCCAACTAAAAGAAGTTTGATTATAGTGATCATAGGGATGAAGCTAGTTACTTGTGGTTTATGAAGACTTAGCTAGTTCAATACTATGCTGATTGGAGCTTAGTCTATTTTAAATATATTCCATGTCATTTTACTAAAGAAAGTTATTTTATTGTCAGAAGCTGCCCTTACAAACAAGCGTCGGGCATGGGACATAAGGGGAGTAAGAGACTTTGACATCAATGGAGAAGGAGAACGAAGACGTACAGATGGTACATGGGATAATGGAAGGAAACGAACAAATAAAATACGTCATAGTATGAAAGCGCCGCGTCAATATGGTGAGTACTGAATTTGATGTAGTTGATTTTAATAATAAAGGTACAGCCGGCACATACTACGTGATGTCATCAAAGGAAAGTATTGAAAAATATTTATGATAGGTTACATTTTATGATAAGTTATTAATAAAGTAGCTATTAAGATGCAGATGAAGCAATTAGAAACCATGCTTGATAGTGTGTTAATGTAAAGTATTTGAAGCTTTGCTATTGGGTCACTGGTCAAAACATATGGAGTAATCAATGTGATGAAATGCCAAACTTCCAAATCTTCGTTTATTAAATAATAATGGTACCATACCATACCTCTTTTGAGTACACGTTTTTCCGTCGTGATTCACCATTGTATTTACAGTGTGTTTTGCTCTCACAACTGTGAGACAGGCTAACCCTAGAAGGAATTTAAAAGACAGGTATCTTGTAAAAATGACGTGGCTCGGGATTAAGAATTAACTTTTCCATGATCTTTTTCAAACAGTTCTTTATGGTGCGATGTATGAAATTCTGTACTCTATCTGAGCTGGTGTAAGAATAAGCCCACCGTACCCCTGTGTGTTTTAGGAGGTGAATGGAAGCGAACCCAAAACCAAGGTTTGCTAGTGTGCCCATGGTCTGCATGGCATAGAGTTTGTGGCCCATATCTAACACAAGCAGCTCCAACACTTTGGATTGCAAGCACATATAGGGTGCATCCGTATCAAGAGCTAGTTGGACATGCAGAACACCGTGTGTTGGGGTGGCTTCTTAGAGGAAATTTGACAGTTTGAAATGAATTCCCATTTTTGGGTTTAAATGTAATTTAACCAGTCAGGACATTCGTCTTTTCATCCTCCACCACCTGCATGTTGGCCATTTGCTTGACCCAGTAATCCGTGGAGCAGAAATCCTTTCGGGCGTTGGGTCCTTATTTCAGAAGACAAGTGGCATGGTCCAGCTGGCCCAGGTCAATTGGAGAAGACTTTTGGCTATTGTCAAGGTAGGGAATCAGTATTCTGTTTTATCCATCTGCATCGCACACCCGAATAATTGTAGGTTACTGTGGGAAGTGGTACATACACCTTCCTTAGTGGCCTTCCCTCTTGGGTGCTTCGATTACCAACTACCTAAGGTAGGCATAAGTGTTAGCTACCAAGTGCAGGGATCTACATCACCCGTGTGCCGCACATGATTTTTCTATGGTATTGGGTGCATCATCGTGACTCCTAATATCCTCTCCATGGCTACGCCTCCTTTTCCTCCCTTCCCCATAATTTATTCTTATTTTTATTCCAGGTATCCAGTTGTCAGCAACTAGTAAAAGTCGGGATCAAGTCCCGCTGTTCCTGGTCTTGACGTGTGAGGGCAGAGACTCAACCCGACCATTTATATTGTACAAATCCCTGAAAGAAATCTGTGGACCATATTCAAAGGATGCTTCTTGGGTACGTGGTAAGGATACCTTGTGGAGGTAGAGAACAATGCCAAGTGTGTGTTGAGTTGCATCATTGCTTGAACAGCAGCAAGCATGTTGTGACGTGGTTTGATTTCATGTGATGTCGCCCGGACAAACTCAAATCACAAGACGTTATGGCTGTGAGCCCATTATGAGGAAAGGTGAAATTGGTGTCCAGCCAGCTGATACATTTTCTGGACCATTGTTACACTGGTTGCATCACAGAACATTACTGCTGGGTAGCTGTGGATGAAGGACGGGTATTACATTGCGAATCAGATGCGAAGTTACTGCAGTTAATGTATCGGCCACATCACCGGTTCAAGTAAAAAACGCCTACTTGTACTTGCTGTGCATGGGTGGCCCATGAAATAACTAAAACTGGCCCAGAGCAGTGCATCAACTGTGGTAGTCAGCACCAAGTCACTACGCGAGAATGTGTTGTTTATGTTGAGGGTCTTGAGTGCAGGGGATAATGTGAAAGACGAGCCTTCCTGCTCGGATGCTCAGTAAATGTAAACTGTTGGCACCAGCACTAAACTCTATCTTTTACACAGATCTTTTACACAGGTGAATGGGTTGCTCGGTTCGTCAGTCTGCTTATCTGACTTATTTATGCACCGAGCTCAGGTTTTGAAGAAGGTGGTGAACAAGCTGATTACTTTACTGACTTGGCAGCATTCATCATGGCAGGATCTTTTGGGTTCATTGCACTCAGCAGCTGCTTTACTGTAAACGTCTCTGCAACCTGCTATTGCTCCCACCACTACTACTGGTTCAGTTCGTGTTCCTGCCCCTCCTACTGCTACTACTCCGGCTGCTTATACTAATGCAATACTAATGCATCAGTTACGCCTCCACTGACAAAGAGAGCACCAAAGAAGGCTCCAAAGCAGATTACTGCCAAAAAAAGTCTGAAATGCTGCCGAGGACCACCATGCACCAGCCACCTGAGGGGACCAATGAACCCCCCTCAATCTGATGTTTGCCTTTCTACATCTGTTATTCTCCATCCAAGTGCAGTTTCGACCCAGACTTCAACAATCCTTTGGATTCGGATGAGAATTTGGATACTTTTGCTTGCCTGGAGGGAAGGTGAAGACTTAATTTTCAACCCACCATTGTGACTGCACACACCATCGTTCAATGGAACTGGCAGGGTTATCACACCCACACAGTACAGCTGCAGCTCCTTTTACTGTATTTGCGACCTATTTTCATTTGCCTTCATGTGACTTACTTTAAGCCATCAGATAATCCGGCGCTTCAATTCTGGGTCCTGTACCAGCGTGCACAAGGACACATGGTGAAGATGCGTTTCTGGTTGAACATTCATAGCCACATATGATTGTGCTTTTGCGCACTGGATTTAAACAGGTTGGAGATATGGAGGCTCTGGTCCACTAGCTACATGTCCCTTAATTTGTACTGGGTGACTTAGCAACCAAGTCAAGTGGGGAGTACCTAATACTAACAACAAGGGGAGGTTCCTTCAGGAGTGGATGCATAGAAGATCTGTTTGGACCAATGGCAGACTGTAACCTGGTAATGGTCAATTGGTCTGCAGTGGACTTGACCTTTTCCTCGGTAACCATTTTAGTTCCCTTTACCAAGGCGGCTATAACTGTGGATCTACATGGGCGCAATCACCATCCCATTGTGATGGCTGCAATGGAAGGGGGGACCTCCAGCCCTGCCCAATTTTTGGCACCTACAGTGGCTGAGTGGCCAATCCTTTCTGAGGCTGCTGTTTTTCAGCATATGTGGTCCTTTCTACAACTTATGCTACGATCCAACACTCATTCGCAAGCCAAGTTCCCAATTTCGTAGTGGACACCAAATTGCAGAGCAGGCCATTCTGAAGTGCGGTGAGCATAGCATGCATTTAAGGTCAGCTCAGGTATTGAAAACTTGCGTGAAAACTGAAAAATGGTGTGTCTCAGGGCAGTATTCTGTAATCGTTTTTGCGTTTGGGATTAACCCCATTGCCTAGCAAGCTACTGTTGCCCAGTCATTGTTTGTTGATGAATTCTGCGTTAATTTTCGTGTATCTCTCATGCATACCTGCAAGCTGCAAATGGTGTTTGAGTCTAAGTTGTGTTGGCTTCCACACTTGGGTCAAGTTCAAGAAGGGCTTCCGGGGGCCTCTTAATATCTTACGTTTTTTTTGTCCAGGACTTTGTTGGGATGCAGATTGCACTTTGATAATGTACCTCTACCAAGCCCATGTATGCACCATGCTTGATTATGCTTGCATAGTTTAAGGTACAGCAAGTGACTCACTGTCCAAATGTTACACCATGGTGGCCTGCTGTTGGTGACTAGTTGTTTTGGACATCTCAAGTGATCAGCCTCTCTGCTGAAGCCTGGGAAAAATACTTTGGTTATTCTGGATTCAAGTCAGAAATATTGTTGCATGTGCGTGTGTGCATGAGGAGTGACTGTTGCTCATTACCTTTCGTTAGGCTTATTTGTGTTTTGGTGGAGTTTCTGGCACTCATTCTGGCTGTTGAATGAAGCCTTGACCTTGCGGCACGCGTTTTATCATCTCTAGTTATTTGATGAGTGCCCTGGAGCCCTTGGTGACATACAATCCTCCATAGACCTTGACACAGCAAATCCAAATTCTGCTTTTTCACTTAACAGCCATTTTGGGATGGCTGGGAATCAGCACATCAATTTTGCAGTGAAAGGGCGCTGTCTTGTTCTCCCTAAATGAATCTCATAATATAAGAGCCCATGCTATCTACGTCATAAGGTACATATGTTTTGACTTGGATTATCTGTGGAAAAGTAAGTCTTTTAAGAATACCAGGGTCTTGCGAGTCAAACTGGACGCTTTTAGGGCATAGGGGGGTTAAAAGACCCCCAAAAATGACCGTCATTTACCTCATAAGGTACATGGATGAAATTAGTGTCAAAACAATCTTTAGTATACCAGATTAAGAGCTGCACACAATAAGACACGAAAATCGGGCGCCAAAACCATTCAAGACGCCATTAAAGAACAAGAGGAGGTCCCGCGCCAAAAGTGACCGCCATTTACCTCATAACGTACATGGTTGAAATTAACGTCAAAACAACCTTCAGTGTACCAGATTAAGGAGATGCTTCGAGTTAATTCCAAACCAAACTTTAGTATGCCAGAATCTTGGCTGCACATCATAGGATTTAAAATTTGAGTGCTTTAGCCGTTTAGGACGCGAGTTCTTTACGTGCTGGTTCTTTTGTTACCCTTGGGGCCACTAGGAACTTCCCCCTTCACTCCTTTTTTGCCGCCCCAAAGGTTGGGTTTTCCTTGGGTGTGACATTTTCCCAACATATATTCAAAAGTCAAAATTGTCGTGAGGAATTTGGTTTAATAGACCCACCCAAAGCAATGAACATAAATTGAGATTAATATAATTGACATTACATACAAGCCTGCTTGAACTATTAGAAATATTATGTCTGATACGATTATCAAGGACCGCGGTAGCGGTCCTTATGTAAGCCTCAGCATGAACTTCCATGTTAAACGTCAAACTTTGAACTCCTATAGTCTCGCCCAGAATTGACATAGACCAACGAAATTCGGTATTTGGGGTCGTGTCGTAACTATTTCACTGCCTTACGAATTTTAATGACAACAATCAAACCGTTCGGCGTCCACAGCATGGCCATTTGTTGTTGTTGTTGTTGTTGGGACTCTTTGCTCTCAGCCGGAGATCGAACCACAGAACCGATTTTCAACTTCTATAGCTTAAAACGTAGGTATGGACAAGGCCTAGGGCCTTTCGCATTCTATTTTAACGTAACTACAATATTCTTGGCACGGAAAGCCAAATGGGCTAAAACATTTGCTCTCACCAAGCGATCGAACCAATGAACCGATTTTCAATTTGTATAGCTTAAAATGTAGGTATTACCACCGACCCGGGCCTTTTGAACCCGATTTTGATGTGACTACAGTATACTCGTCGGCAGAGCAATTATTATTGCAGAGCACTGGGCACAAATCATTAATGTTGCTGTTGGGACTCTTTGTCCTCACCTGGAGATCGAACCACAGAACAGATTTTCAAGTTCTATAGCTTAAAATGTAGGTATGGACAAGGCCTAGGGCCATTCGCAGGGTATTTTAACGTAACTACAATATTCTTGACACGGAAAGCCAAATGGGCTAAAACTTTTGCTCCCACCTAGATATCGAACCAATGAACCGATTTTCAATTTGTATAGCTTAATATGTAGGTATTAACACCGACAAGGGCCTTTTGAACCCGATTCTGACGTGACTGCAGCATTCTCGTCGGCAGAGCAATTATTATTGCAGAGCACTGGGCAGAAATCATTAATGTTGCTGTTGGGACTCTTTGTCCTCATCTTGAGATCAAACCACAGAACCGATTTTCAAGTTCTAAAGCTTAAAACATAGGTAAGGACAAGGCCTAGGGCCTTTCGCATGCTATTTTAATGTAACTATATTATTCTTGACACGGAAAGCCAAATGGGTTAGAACTTTTGCTCTCATCTATAGGTCGAACCAAATGAACCAATTTTCAAGTTGTACAGCTCAAAATGTAGGTTTTAACACCGATCAGGGCCTTTTGAACACGATTTTGATGTTACTGCAGTATTCGCATCGACAGAGCAATTATTATTGTACAGCACTGGGCAAAAATCATTAAGTGGAGTAAGACATTTTTACAGAAATTTTGCAGAAAACATAAATTTGGTACACAAGTCTTTCTTAACAGTAAAAATCGAACCAGCCATGGACCCCAATGAAATACCCAAAGTGCCATCATTCCTCCCCCCCTTCTCTCCCCAGCACCTCCTCGTGATGCCTCCCAGGGGTTTAGGAAACAAATTCTTATAGATCAAACTAAAAACATGAAATTGGGTGCAAAAGTCACTCTTAGCAGTATAAACGAATCAGCCATGGAAAAGACTCTCTTATAACAGTTATTTTAAGGTAATTACAGTGTTCTTTTCTGTGTTATTCTTGTTAAAACAAGAAAAAAAAATAAGGGATATTAGTATTAAAAAACGCTTAAGCGTATAAAATACGGATGTAAGCCTTAAAAAACTTAAAGCCCTAAAGGAACAGATATTAGAAAAAGACATGTAAGCCATCAGCGTCGCACTAATACGTGTAAAAGAAGCTCCAGCTTGTTTTTTGAGTCGTTGGATTTCTTTTACACGTATTAGTGCGACACTGATGGCTTACATGTCTTTTTCTAATATCTGTTCCTTTAGGGCTTTAAGTTTTTTAAGGCTTATATCTGTATTTTATACGCTTAAGCGTTTTTTAATACTTATCTTAATACAAATACCACATAGAAAGAGATGATGCACGGGACTTCCACCCACCCATTGTGGCATATGAGATCATTTTGTATCACAGAATAGAGCTTCTCATATCAGTTCACAGAATAGACTGTCAGGTCTGGTAATGGAACAGAATCGATTAACGTCAAAACAACCTTCAGTGTACCAGATTAAGGAGATGCTTAGAGTTAATTCCAAACCAAACTTTAGTATGCCAGAATCTTGGCTGCACATCATAAGATTTAAAATTTGAGTGCTGTAGCCGTTTAAGACGTGAGTTCTTTACGTGCTGGTCCTTTTGTTACCATTGGGGCCACTAGGAACTTCCCCCTTCACTCCTTTTTTGCCGCCCCAAAGGTTGGGTTTTCCTTGGGTGTGACATTTTCCCAACATATATTCAAAACGGTCAAAATTGTCGTGAGGAATTTTGTTTAATAGACCCACCCAAAGCAATGAACATAAATTGAGATTAATTTAATTGACATCACATACAAGCCTGCTTGGACTAGTAGAAATATTATGCCTGATACGATTATCTTAATACAAAAACCACATAGAAATAGAAAGAGATGATGCACGGGACTTTCACCCACCCATTGTGGCATATGAGATCATTTTATATCACAGAATAGAGCTTCTCATATCAGTTCACAGAATAGACTGTCAGGTCTGGTAATGGAACATAATCGATTAACGTCAAAACAACCTCCAGATTAAGGAGATGCTTAGAGTTAATTCCAAACCAAACTTTAGTATGCCAGAATCTTGGCTGCACATCATAAGATTTAAAATTTGAGTGCTGTAGCCGTTTAAGACGCGAGTTCTTTACGTGCTGGTCCTTTTGTTACCGTTGGGGCCACTAGGAACTTCCCCCTTCACTCCTTTTTTGCTGCCCCAAAGGTTGTGCACTGTGACTGAGGTTGGCGCTAATGACCAAGTTGTCGACGCGCCATTAAGCCTCATTCCCCCCCCTCATTAAGCCTCAATCCCCCCCCGGACCACTGCACTGTGACTGAGGTTGGCGCTAATGACCAAGCTGTCGACGCGCCATTAAGCCTCATCTCCCCCCCCAAAGGTTGGGTTTTCCTTGGGTGTGACATTTTCGCAACATATATTCAAAACGGTCAAAATTGTCGTGAGGAATTTTGTTTAATACACCCACCCAAAGCAATGAACATAAATTGAGATTAATTTAATTGACATCACATACAAGCCTGCTTGGACTAGTAGAAATATTATGCCTGATACGATTATCTTAATACAAATACCACATAGAAATAGAAATAGAAAGAGATGATGCACGGGACTTTCACCCACCCATTGTGGCATATAAGATCATTTTATATCACAGAATAGAGCTTCTCATATCAGTTCACAGAATAGACTGTCAGGTCTGGTTATGGAACAGAATTGATTCCTAGCGATTCTTAGCAGTGTTGGTCACTATGACTATAACTCTGATCTTCATCACTAGTAATCTCTTTAGCAACTAAGAATTCATCTGCATCTTCTGAAGATTCCTCAGAAGCATCCACATCTGTCTCATCTATCAATTGTTCTCCAGAGTTGGTGGAGTCTGATCCCCTGAAAACCAAACTGCTGTATATCATCAAGCAAGTTCTAACCATTGTTCACAAGATGATAACCTGGAGTATGGTTCATGACAGCATTGTTCCAAATATAGAATATATAATTAGTAGGCTGTATCTTCTGCTCAATAACACCTTACATGGAGGAAGGGAGCTTGCATCAATCCATTTCATCTTGTCTAGTAACTGTGAAGAGATAAACTCTAGGATGGTGTTTCATTTCTCACAAGTACCCCCTCCTGCAAATGTTGTCATTCGAACATCAGATACTGATTTCATGGCTATTGCACGAGGAAACAGAAAAGCTCGATATGGGGATTAAGGTATGGCTCAAAGATGGATTGCAGACTAAGAATACACTGCGATACATACGTATGACCAAGCTCTTTGAAAAGCTTCGACTTTTATTATCCTGTTTAATTCCAGCCTTTCATGACTTTACAGGATGTGATTACGCAAATACGCAGCTTCATTTTCTAGAAGAGGAAAAGTAAGACCATCTGCACTTCTTAAGAAGAACAAGATAGCCCAGAAAGCTTTTGAATCATTTGGAAGAACTGAAACAGTAAACGATAACACCTCACCTGCCTTAACATCGACCTGTTTGTGTCTTCCCTTTAAGGCAAAATGAGCCTACCTTTGAACGAAGCAAGACTGTTTACGCATATGCAAAAGTGTGCGTCCATTAGACAAGATTAGAGCGATTGATGCAAGCTCGCTTCCTCCATGCAAAAGGCTGTTGTTGACCAGAACGTGTAGCTTACTATTATATATGTTGTATTTGGAACAATGCAACTGTGAGCCATACTCCAGCTTACCGCCTGTAAACAACATTTGGAAGTAGGTTGAAGATAATTATACAGCTGTTTGGTTTGCAGGGGATGAGACTTCACCAACTCTCAACATGTTGATTCTTGAGTCAGATGAGGATGCTGCTGAGGAATCGTCAGAAGATGTAGATGAAGTCGTAGTTGCTGAAGCGATTACTAGAGATGAAAATGAGAGTTATAGTGATAGTGATAAACAATACTAAGAATTAATATCGTGTTATTCTATTCTGTTCTATTACCTGATCTGATATGGTCTATTCTGTGATATGGAGTATGCCAACTGGTTGTATGTGGTGATTGTATTAAGGCAATTGCAGACATACATTATTAATTTAATAATATACTGTATGTCTGATACGATTACCCTAATAAAGAGATCAACACAATATTTATACTAGTGCACGCAGAATTGTAAGTAATTTTGCATTAAATTAATCACGATTAATGTTCAATGACAACAATGTTCCCTATAACCATCTTGGCCGTCTTTAATATACGTGACTGGTATCATAAATGGTTACAGCACCCACATTTTCATTCTTATGGTGTGCAGCAAGGATTCTGGTGCACTAAAGTTTGGTTTTGTGTTAACTGGAATCATGTACTTTATGAGGAAAATGGCTGTCATTTTGTGGGCGGCTCTTCCTCTTGTTCTTTAATGTCATCTTAAATGGTTATGGCACCCAATTTTCGTGTCTTATTGAGTGCAACCCTTAGTATGGTACACTGAAGTTTGTTTTGACGTTAATTTAACCATGTACCTTATGAGGTAAACGGCGGTCAATTTTGGTTCAGGTCTTCCTCTTTAATGGCGTCTTAAATGGTTATGGTGCCCAATTTTCGTGTCTTATTGTGTGCAGCCCTTAATCTGGTACACTGAAGGTTGTTTTGACGTTAATTTCAACCATATACGTTATTAGGTGAATGGCGGTCATTTTTGGCGTGGGACCTCCTCTTGCTCTTTAATGGCGTCTTGAATGGTTTTGGCACCCAATTTTCGTGTCCTATTGTGTGCCTCCCTTAATCTGGTATACTAAAGATTGTTTTGACACTAATTTCATCCATGTACCTTATGAGGTAAATGACGGTCATTTTTGGGGGTCTTTTAACCCCCCCTGTGCCCCAAACGCGTCCAGTTTGACTCGCAAGACCATGGTATTCTTAAAAGACTTACTTTTCTGCAGATAATCCAACAGTCAAAACATCTGTACCTTATGACGTAGATATTTCGGCATGGGCTCTTGCTGTTGCCTTGTTCCCTCAGACGCCTTTTCCGTATCTAAATCTGAGATTGCACAATGCTTGACAATAGACTTTCAGCATCAGGTCAATCCGTCAGATATTGACGCAGAGGTTTATAACTTAGTTGATATATGTTCTAACAAACTCCTGCTCCTATTTTCACCTTGTTACCTCGAGATAACTTTGTGGAAGAATTTTGGGGTGAATATCATCCATTTATTAGATTATTTTACAGATATCGACCGACAATGTTTATATCAGTGTGATGCCATAATAATTATTATTATAAACGTGTTCCTTCTGTTTTCATTAACATTTCTGTAATTATCACATCAAGTTGACCTAGTTACTGCTTAATTTACAAAACTAATTAAATTTGATCAATGGTTTCAGATTTTCATTTATATGGCTATTTATATTTGGCAATACTAACATCAGTGTGTGAAAACAATAATTGTTTTGATAAACGTTCTCCTTTTGTGTTAATAAACATTTCTGCAATTATCATATCAGTAATTTATTTGAACTAAGTGCAGAAACCTGGGAGGCAGATTTTCCATTTATCAGACTATTTTACATACATAGACAATACAACATCATTGTGTGTAAACAATAATCATTATTATAACCGTGTTCTTCTGTTTTAATAAACATTCCTATAATTATCACTTCAAGCTGGATTAATTTAGAAACTATTCAGTAAAACAATCAATAGATGCTTTAAATACTTTAAAATGGGTGTTTCACAATTGTATAATGCAAAGCAATCATTTCTATTATTGCAATCTATCAATCAGTAACATGTGTATATTCATTTGACTATGGGCTTCATTCTAGGCCAGACCTATGACCTTCAATCGAAGAGTAAGATGATTCATATTAGGAATTCATTAACTCTTTAGCTGATTCAAACCCTTCTGAATATTCATTTCTCTTCGAAGTGTAGAGAATTGCTGTACTGGTCGACTCATTGCCAAATCGACATCAGATTGAATTCTTGAACCTATTCCACCTGATTTTCTTTTTTGCTGTCAGAAGTGCCTTCGGTTATTGTGAGCATGTGAACCATTAGGCTGCTATGTGTCTTGAGTTATCTTCCACCTAGACAAACATGAATGATTAGTTTCGGTTGTGGGTGCAGTAGATTGATGCCAGTATTAAATTATTTGGTTAACTTTCTTGATGTGCTGCTACATACTGTCTGGATGTGCAACAAGTGTTTATGTAATTTTATAAATGGTTCTTTGTACTGTCTAACATGTGTATCAATGAGTTGTTCATCTCTCTTACCATTGTAGACGTACTGCTGTATTAATTATGCAGTGTCCTACTGCTGTATTAATTATGCAGTGTCCAAAAAGAAGTTTTGTTAGCCCATTTGCGTGTTGGTCTCACCAACCTTACTTATTGCTTCCCATTGAGAGGGTTATCACTCAGTAACACCATTGGTGTTCTAGCCACTTACGGTTCGTCACATTCTTGTTGAATATCATCATCTTGTTAGTGTTCATTGCTGTTTCTACTTTCTGTGAGACGTGTTGGATGATGAGTCAATCCTCCTTCCCGGTGTTTTTCAATTTTTGCAGGCACAGATACACGATAATAATTAGTTTTGGGTTTTGTTTAACATCTCTTTAATGTGTGACGCATTGGTATGGATGGCGCTAATGACCTAGATGACCTATTGCCACCATAAAGCCTCAATCCCCAAACAGAAGTTAAATTGCAAAATGGCTTTGATTCAGTTTCTCAAAATGAAATGAACTGGCAAAATCCTCTTGATGAGTTGTACTAGATAAGGTCGAGAACATTGAACAGTCTCATTTGCGTCGGGAGATATGGTGATTTTGCTCCATCAGCTTCTTGTTACTTTGATTGGGTAGAATCGCAATTTTACATTAATAGGAGCATTAGTTTTGGTAATATAATTTGGGAACCAAACAGACACATCTAAAGAAAATCCAGAAAAGTTAATGCTAAATTAGTGATATCCACTTAAAACAACTAAGTTTCCTTTAATTCCTTCATGGATGTAAAAAGTGCTTGGTTGATAGTAGTTTTTCACATAGCATTATTACTGTGCAGTCGTTCTGGCCAATGTCATCACATGATTCAATTTACTTTGCTGCATCCACTAGTAAATCGTAATAGAGATAGCACAATAGGTAAACAAGTTACTTTGGTTTGGCCCACAAGATTGGTGCACTTTTACAGAAAAGCTGCAAAAACAAAGCTGGCAATGCATAGAAATTGAACCTAAATTAATAACAGTCCTACTAAAATTATGTAGCCATTTTGGTTTAGTTTGCCAAAATTGTGACACTAACTTTTACTCAATGCTGCTATCACAAGTTATGCAAAGAAATGCATAGCTATCCACACAGGATATAAAGTCACTATAATTGCATCAATAATTTTGAAAATATATCATCAAATTTATATCATAATGTTCCTACCCAAGTTGTGGTCGACAGCTTAACTAATGCAACCAAACTTGTTGCTGTAGCTTAATTATTACTACCAAAATCGGGGAACAATTCCAAATATTATGTTACCAATTGTGGGGCGTTCCTACCATTTCATGAATGCACTGAACGACTTGTTCTTCCTCAGCAACTCTTCAGAAGCAGGCATCAGCTTCCCAGATTTGGTGCGCTGCAGCAGACACAGCATTAAAGAGTAGTCTCTACCAGAAGTCTGCCCTTTGTTCCACCTTTCGTACTGAGTCCTGGCCCCATGAGGTCAGTAGGTGAACTACTGATAGTTTTTACTTTTGCAGAAAACAATTTGTTAAAACTCTCGCTAGATTTTATCTAATAAATATGTGTAAACAATATTCCTAGTGCTATAAATAGTCCAACCATGTTTCAGTTCGCAAGAACTAGTGTTCAAACGGACTTAAAACGAGGAAGACATTTTGTTTCTCGAGCCTAAACCTATTGTTTCTTGCTGCCTGACTCTACGCCAGTACTCTTGATCCAGCAGACGCCAGGAAGACATCTCAGCTCTGCATTGGTATAATAAGATTTCGGCTACATTAGTTCATCTGGATTGGAGCCAGGAGCTGAAACCTGATGCGTCTCTCCCAGGCTGCCTTGTACTAAGGTGAAATTCAAAGCAATTATCACAACACGGATACTCCCACAATTGACGTGAATGGCATTTATTAACTCCTGGTTGCAGTTCATATTGCACAGGCCATTATCCGTGAATGGATTTGATAATGCTTGCCAGTGGTAAAGAACGATACAAATTGGCAAACTGGACGTATGTAATGATATACATAAGTTGGTTTTTATTCTGGTGAAGGCACAAGGTAAAATCAGTTTTTTCATATCCCCAACTGGTATTAGCTAATAACCAAGTTCATATTTGCGTTTCAGGTAAAAAGAGAAGAAAACCTTTTGTAAAAAATCCAGATTGATGGAAGCTGGAAGGTTTTAGTTCGGTGTAAGCAATAGTTATGCATTAATATGCAAATCTCAAACCTGGAAGAATAATTTTGTTCGTTTTATTCTGTAGGATAAAAGCAATTTGAATTTCGATTTAGCCTTCAGTATCACTTCTAACACAAACCTGATTTCCTAGAAACGCTACAGTGAGCATTTCCTTCAAAAGTTATCTCAACAATAAGTTTGTAGACAATCATATTTAAAATACATTGCATTTAGAAATAAGATTAAAATTTTGATCGAAGATTGCCACTCAACTATTTGATCCACCATACTTTATAGTTCCTGAGCAGGTCACTTTCATCCACATATCTTTGGCTGGACTTTACTTTGAAGTGCTTTAGCTCTGCCAACATTGTGACACTTAGTAGGCTATATTTACTTGAGCTATCCCAAGTTCCTACAATGAAGGGATATACTCAAAAACGCCCCCAACAAAACGCCCCCAGGAAAAAAACGACCCTTAGAAAAAAACACACCCCCAGAAAATATAGCCGCTATGCAAAAATAATACGCCCCCCCAATAAGGGAAATTTGTTTTTGGTTCAACTCTCTAGTTTCGTCCTATCTTTAACTACACTTCCTTACTAGTAAGGTTCAAATTTCGGCTAATTCATCTGTACGAGCATTAGTTTCCTTTAGATGATGAAAGGCTCCAAGGAATTAATTTAAAGAAGGTTGAAATAGTGAGCAATTCCACACCCCGAGTAAATATTCCAATAGTGAATTTGTCCTTTTATGACATTCTCACAGTTTTCATTTGATTTACTTATACAACTTCGACAGTGATATTAAAATCGTGAGCAATTCTAGGTCCCGAGTAGTGATTCCTCTAGCAAATTTTTACATTTATGACACTCGCTCTGTTCGTATTCGATTCATATAAATGGTATACTGTTTGTTTTAACGAAAACGCCTTAGTCAAGTAAAATGTAGCTAAAATTGAATTGTAAATGGAGAGTTTAGAAAATATGCAAAATTCTGTATTATATTGACTTCTTAAAGAGTTAAGTAATCTGAAGCAAAGGAACGCTCGTGTAGATGAGCCGTCTTTCATTTTCCCCTACTAGGGTCAGTTTTTTCCTAGGGACGTTTTAAACTAAGGGCGTTTTTTCCTGGAGGCGTTTTTTGGTAGCATTTTATAGCGGGGGTAGGGGGAAGGGGGCGTTTTTTATGGATACCACAAAAAAGTGTAGAAGTATGGGTGGAGGCTACACTTCTAAATATAGGCAAGGCAATTATATAGCTTCTAAAATTATAGCAACAATTTAAATATATAACATCAAAATTTGTACAATAATGTTGCTAACAAAGTTGGGTCAATAGCTCAATTAATGCTATCAAAATTGTATGGGGCAGCTAATTACTGCTGCCAAAATTGTAGTAAACTATACTAAAATTGTAAGACTTAAACTTAAAATAGAATTTGTTTAAAAGTGGGAGTAAATAAACTATGTGTTGCCTTTCCGGTCTGTTTATGACTTCCTTCCTTCATTGTGTTCCATATGGTTTTATTCATTTAGTCACATTGTCTATGTTCTCTTTTAAATGTAATGAATAAAAATGTGCTTTAAGTATACACTCTCCAAAAATACTTCTTATAAACGTAGGGAAAGTTTCACAGATACCATTTATAACAGAACCATTAAAACTTTAATTATAATGTTGGTGTTCTTAGACAATGGGGAAGAATGCAATGAGTGTGAAGAAAAAAAGAAAAAGGCAGAAAGGGAGCCAGGAGTAGCGGCAGCAGTGACAGCAGCACCAGCAAGGTCAGGACGGTCAGCACCACCACCACCACCGCCGCCGCCACCACCACCACCACCTCCGCCACCACCACCACCACCACCACCACCACCACCACCTCCACCTCCACCAGAAGGTAACAGAAACGAAATTACAAAGGATATTTTTTGTAATAACTGGAGAACACAATGCAGCTGTCCTAACTTTTCTAACTAATAAACAACATGACTGAACAGCAATAAGGACGAAAAACGGATGTATCATCATGAAGTGCAGAAATGAAGCAGGCATTTAGATTTGGCATCCGATTTATATATATATACATATATACACTTTAAATTATATCTACTAACTCGAATCTACTAAGATTACGTTAATTTGAAGCGTTTTCGCTTGTATTTAACGTCTTCTAAATAGAGCACCACTCGTCTGTGTTCTTTTTGATGGTGGGTGGATATTAAACGTAAATTAAGCTCAATAAAATGGGGATGGCTTGCTCTTTTAAACTGTGGGCCCTACTTGGTAGTAGTGCATGTTTCCAATATGGACCTGGAATTATTATTAACTAGGTACAACTGTATTTATCAGCTCAGAGCCCCTCTGTTGCTAATTCCAGTGGGGTTAAAATTCTTGCTTAGCAGTCAGAAGTCAGCGGAAACATATGTTGACCCATATTGATTAATTTTAATCAGTTGATTGTGGCAATTATTTGCGATAGGTACAGAGTCTCTGTTGGCCGGTGATCTCTTTTCTCCTTCTCTCTCTCTTGCTGTTTTGCACTCAGTTAATAAAATTCCACTTTCGGGTCGATTTGATTGACTTGCGTCAATGCAATAATAAAGTTGATTTGGGAGTTCACATGATTATGCAAACATCATGAGAACTTGCAGACGTCACAGCTAAAGTCTCTGTACAACATTACATGGGCAGCACTAATATCATTCAGTGATGGAAGACACCGAAGACACCGACAGTTGTTTCCTTCAGGCATTTCAATGATGTCTTTTTGTTCATGTCAACAGTGGTATCCCGACACGGCACACGATTCCAGTCTGCCCTCTGTTGTCCCCCCCCCCTGGACTTGTCTCGCCGAGTACGGAAACCTACACTGTTTCGAACCAGAATCTCCAAGTTTGTAACAATCTGTCTCTTACCTCAATAGGCGAGCTATCATTGCTGTCGTCTCATTAAATTCACCATAACACAACCAAGAAGCCCCACGATTCTTCTGCCACCGAATCTAAGAGTTTAAACTTGTTGACCAGCTCTAGCTCTCTTGTCCCACTAATGTTACCGTCCGTCATGCCAGAAAAAAATGGAACAAAGGCCAACTTCCTAAAGAACTCTCAGTGGGGATCATCCTGCACAAATCCTATTGCTGGTATCATTACTCCAATAGTTGATTCTCAATCGCCACCGACCATCAGTGACTCTTGGTCTTCATAAACTATTATTTTGGGTGACTCAAATGTACGCGACTTGTGTAGCAACACAAATCCAGGCGTCCATACCTGGACCTGGACAGGAGCTCTGGCACAGGACTTAATTGGTAAACTGCCTACCATCTGCGAATCTGCTTCTGCTGGAACTACCTTCATAATTTGCATTGGATCTAAAAATTTACCGTCTAAACCACCAAACCATATCTCCAGCCTGGCTCACGCTATTCAGGCTCTTCTTCCCGCTGCTACAATCTCCTTTGTGGGTTTGTTTCCACAGCTTGGTTATCAGAACAGGGATATCGATAAGCTTGCTGCACACACTAATGTTCTTTTGCGCAAATGGTGTGTGTCGCACAAGTTCTCATTCATCTCCATCGACTGAGCCATCTATGAAGATCATACTCTCATGGCACGCGGCGGGATCCATCTCACATACAGGGGCAAGGTGCGACTCCACCAAGAAATGCCTTCTGTGCTCTTATCGGCGGAAAACTCTGTTCTGTAATGGGGAACCAACCCACGCCACACACAGCTCCAGTTCGGGTGTGCATTCTCAACCAGCTATCTCAGATTCGATTAAAAATCTGCACTGTGTGCCACTTAATGCTCGGAGCTTGGTAAAAAATTTAGGCAGTCTGCGTGCTCTCTTTGCGAGCGACATGTATGATTTAATTTTTGTGCTTGAGTCTTGGCAGCATGAAGGGATTACTAGTGTGATATTAGTTGTGCCTTTTGCATATGGTGTCTGCAGAGTTGACAGGGGTGGAACGGAGGAGGTGTGTGTGTTTGTTTTTAAGTTGGGTTTGTCAGTCACCTGCAACTATCCTTCCTCAGGCATTGAAGCTATTTCCATCCTGCTACCAATACCGAAACTTAATTTTGTGCTCTGTAACTTGTCGGACGGTTTTCCCCAAGGTGCTATTGATGCTTTGTGTACATTTATATTGAGTAGTATGCACCCCACTTTTTCAAATGTGCTTTTGGGGGGACTTTAATATGTAAACGGTTGATTGGCACTTGAAACTTCCTCTTATGTCCATCAGCGCTCATTTTTAGACCAGCTTACTTCCTTGGGACTCGTCCAGCACGTTACGCAGCTAACTCGTGGTAACAGTATTTTGGATCTTGTTTTCTCACAGGAGGACCATTCTATCTACGATGTCCAAAGTACTTGACCTTCTAGGTACTAGCGACCATTTTCTGGTCTCTTTTGTTATTAACTGTTAACTATTGCTCTATCCCAGCATCCCTGTATACAAACCGGCAGGATTAATTTTAACCTACTTCACTCTCTATTGGCAAACGAGAATTGGGAGTTTCTTGACCGTCAAGGCTCAACCCCAGTTGATCAGGTTTGGACTACCTTCTTGATGTTTTTACAGAAATTCACCCTGTTGGCAACCACAAATGCACCTGACTGCAGGAAATCTGGACTCAAATCTGCACCCAGGTTTCCCTACTACCGTGTCAAACTCGGTTGCTTGCAGCTTATACTGTGGAAGTTTTACAAACTACATCCAACTCAGGCATCTTTGCTAAGCTACAACAGTTGTCGGTCCGATTATGCCAAATTAGCAACATGCTGGCACCGTAATCGCGAACTCAAAATTCTCTCTGAGGGCAACATGTCTTCCTTATTCCGTCTTTATCGTCAACAAATTAGGAATTCCCATACCCTTACTCCTTTCAAACAGGGGAAACTCATTCATCACTAGCGACGATTACAGAGCTAGTGTACTAAACTCACTTTTTGCTTCTAATGGTGTTCGGGATGACGGCGTCGAATTGCCCCTGCTATCATCCGAAAGGCAAGCGGAAACCTGCAGTACGGTTTTTTCTACAAGCCTGGTTCTTGAAACCATTTCTACTATAAAGCTCAGCCACTCACTAGGCCAGGATGGGTTTTCTTCGTTTTTTTATAAACAGTTAGCCGAATTTGTTTGCTATCCTCTATCAATTATTTTCAACCGTTCCATTAGTCAGGGAGCATTGCCATCATTATGGCGAACTGCTCACGTTATACCAATCTTTAAGAGGTGCAATGCTTCTGATCCAAACAATTATAGACCTATTTACCTTACTGTTGTGCCATGCAAGCTCATGGGGTCCATCATCAGGAATGTCATGCTTTCATTCCTTAACCGTGTGGGCTTTTTACTGATGGACCAATTTGGGTTCATGCCTGGTCGTTCCACTACTCTTCAGCTGCTGGTTGCCTTGGATGGTTGGACGAGTGCCTATGACCTAGGTGCAACAGCGGATGTTACATTCTTTGATTTGCAGAAAGCATTTGAATCGGTGGTACACCGGTGACGTCTTTATAAATTGGAACACTCAGGCCTGTTGGAACACACCGCCTGTTGTGGCAGTCAGTTGTTGAGCTGGATCGATGCTTTTTTACGTAACCATTCACAGAGGGTGTTGGTAAACGAATCTTTTTCTACCCCAATAGATATTATAAGCGGTGTCCCTCTGGTGTCCGTTTTGAGACCCCAGCTTTTTATTATTTTTATTAGCAACCTAAACTTGCTATAATCCCTCTGTCCGACACTTCAAATTTGCCGATGATCTCAAGAACGTCAATAATATTGTCAGTGTTCAGGACGGCCGTGGCTCTGTCAGCTGCAATCAATATTGTCTCCGAGTGGGCTTCTACTTGGCAACTAGCATTATCTGTGCCGAAATGTACCACATTTCACATTGGGCAAAACAATGCCTTGTGGCCTTACAATCTCGAAAACTCCCCATTGCCACAGGTGACTACCATTCGGGATTAAGGTATTTGATTTACTACGGACCTCAAATCTTCTTTACACTGCCATAAAATCTGCAGCCTCACCTTCCACTGCCTGGATGTTGTCAATCGCTGTTTCACATCTGGTGACTTGGACACCAAAATGTGGGTCTTCAAAGTATTTGTTAGGCCTATATTGGAGAACGCCAGTCCTGTTTGGTCGCCATACTTACTAACAGATGTCGACCTTCTTGAGTCAATTCAGCGTAGGTTTACATGCAGTCTTCCCCCTTGCATAACTTACCTGCTGGTGAGAAACTACGTAAACTTGACTTGGAGCCCCTTGAGTTGTGCAGGCTATATGCAGATCTTCTGCTGACCTTCAACATTTGAAGGGGCTTTTTGTCGGTGGATTTGTCTCTCTTCAAGTTGAACCCCATTACGTCAACAAGGGGCCATTCTTTAAAGCTTCGCCATCACCCTTCCAGACTAGACTGCAGACGGCATTTTTTTGCACTTCGGGTTGTCCCAGCATGGAATTCTCTTTCGGAGTAAACGGTCTCTGCTACCACGGTTGCCAGATTTAGACGGCTTTTGAAAAAAACCGATTTCTCTGCTCTGTTGCTGCAAACTTATTAGCTTGTCGGTCTAACCTATATTATTACTATAATTAGATGTAGGCATAATGTCCGAACAATATGGCCTATACATGTCAAAAAGGAGGGCATCTAAACTAACGACTTTTCATGGAGCGAGGGCTAAATCAGGAAGACAGAAGAGAGAGCAGGTGCAGGAATCGTTATAGGAGAAAGCAAGGCCAACAACAGAAAAGTTGGCAACAATCAACAGTGCAATGCTGGTGTCAACTCTAAACATCTGAAGTGCTGTTGTCTTACATCGAGGCTAGAGACCTGTTACATCGACTTGTGGTTTGACAACATAAATTGATACAACTTCGTTGTTATAAGAAAGAATCTAATCAAACAGCACACTAATGTGCAACTTAAAAGTGCACACATAAAAAGGATTTGAAATTCACCAGACGTTCAGGAAAAAAGGTAAAACAGTTTATGTTCCATATGGTCTTATTCATGTAGTCACAAAATCTATATTCTTTTTCGAATGCAATAAATAAAAATGTGCTTTAAGTATATATTCAAAAAAAAGTTTTCTTATGAACGTAAGTAAAGTTTCACGGATACCATTTACAACAGAGCCTTTAAAACTTTAACTGTACTGGTGTTGTTCTTAGACAATGAGGAAGAATGCGATGAATGTGAAGAAGAGAATGAAAAGGAAAAAGCTCCGCCACCACCGCCACCTCCACCAGAAGGTAATAAAAACGAAATTACCATGGAAATTTTTATTAATATGTGGAGAACACAATGTTTCATGCTAACTTTGCCAACTGCTAAACACGACGGCTGAACAGCAGTAAGGACGAAAAACTGATGTATAATCATGAGATGCAGAAATGAAGTAGGCATTTAGATTTGGCATCCAATTCAAATTATATTTACTTCAAGTTATATATAACTAACTCGAAACTATTAAGATCGTGGTGATTTGAAGTTAATGTCAGTTGTTTGGCTGATGTTAGTTCAAATGGCAGTGTACTTCGAGCTTGATAACGTCGAATTATAATTATGCCTTCGATGCAAGATCAGTTGCTAAACACATAGTGACACGCGATTTTTATTTCGTCATTAATGCTTATCACTAGTCATCTTAGCTTTTTTCAAATTGATGAATTTTTCGACCACTTTCAACTGTTTGTGCGCATTACATCATAACAATTTTGTTCAGAAACATTCGTGATGGTTACTTGCTATAGCAGACACAAACACGAGTTTATTCACAAACATTCATTCCGCTGGAAGAAGAAAACACTAGGTATTGATTTTTTCTTATAAGAAATATGAAACATGCTGTAAGGTTGTTGCGTTTTTTAGTTTTACCTAACGATTTCAAAATAGAGCACCACTAGTCTGTGTGCATTTAGATGGTGAGTGAATATTGATATTTAATTAAACTCAAGAAAATAGGGTTGGCTGGCTCTCTTAAACTGTGGGCCCCCTTCACAAGTAGTGTGTGTTTCGAATATGGACCGGAATTATAATTGCCAAGGTACTACTGTATTTACCAACTCAGAGCCCCTCTGTTGCTAATTCCAGTGCGGTTAAAATTCTTGCGTAGCAGTCAGAAGTCAGCAAAAACATATGTTGACCCATATTGATTAATTTAAATTAGTTAATAGTGTCAATTAATTGTGATGGGTACTGAGTCTCTGTTGCCCGTGATCTCTCTGCTCCTTCTATCTCTCTCTTGATGTTTTGCATTCAC
This sequence comes from Lithobius niger, assembly GCA_023313725.1. NCBI lineage: Eukaryota > Metazoa > Arthropoda > Chilopoda > Lithobiomorpha > Lithobiidae > Lithobius > Lithobius niger. Next base: position 102,445 of record JAHWFP010006981.1, read on the forward strand.
TTAATGCAATTCCACTTTAGGGTCCATTTGATTTAAAGATGACTTGAGGTAATCTCGCTATGCAAACATCGTGTGAACTTGTAGACGTCACAGCTAAAGTCTCTGTGTAACATTACATGTGCAGCACTAATATCATTCAGTGATAGTAGACATGGAAGTAAATTACATGTAGGCCTAATGGCCGAACAATATGGCCACTACATGATAAACAGGAGGACCTCTTCACTAACGTATTTTCTTGGAGCGAGGATGAATCAGGCGCAGGAATCGTTATAGGAGAAAAGAAGGCCAACAACAGAAAAGTGGGCAACAATCAACAGAACAATGCTGGTGTCAACTCTAAACGTCTGTAGTGCTGTTGTCTTACATTGGGGGTGGAGAAATGTTATGTCGTCTTAAGGTTGGACAAAATACATTGGTACAACTTCGCGGTTGTAAGAGAGAATCATTTCAAACAGCACACTAATGTACAACTTAAAAAGTTCACACATAAAAAGGATTTTAAATTCAACAGGCGTTTGGAAAAAAAGTTAAAACAGTCGATGTTCCATATGGTCTTATTCATGTAGTCACATTATCTATATAGTTTTTTAAATACAATAAACAAAAATGTGCCTAATGTATATATTCATCAAAATGTTTTCTTATGAACGTAGGTAAAGTTTCACAGATAACATTTACAACAGAACCTTTAAAATTTTAACTGTACTGGTGTTGTTCTTTGACAATGGCGAAGAATGCGATGAGTGTGAAGAAGAGGAAAAAGCGCCCCCACCACCGCCACCAGAAGGTAACAAAAACAAATTTACCAATGAAATTTGTAGTAATAAGTGGAGAACACAATGTTGCTTGCTAACTTTTCCAACGGCTAAACATGACGGCTGAGCAGCAATAAGGACGAATAACTGATGTATCATCTTGAGGCACTGAAATGAAGCAGGCATTTAGATTTGGCGTCCGATTTATTTTAAATATACCTTTATAACTAACTCGAAACCATTAAGATCGTGGTGATTTGAAGTTAATGTCAGTTGTTTGGCTGTTGATAGTTAAAATGGCAGTATGCTTCAAGTTTGATAACGTCAAATTAATATTGCGCCTTCGATGTAAGGTTCGTTGCTGAGCTCAAAGTGAAACGCTATTTTTATATAGTCTTTAATGCTTATCACTTGTCATCTTTGCTCTTTCCAAATTGAAGAATTGTTCCATCTCTTTCAACTGTTTGTATGCATTACATCATAACAATTTTGTTTAGAAACATTTGTGATGGTTACTTGCTATAGCAGATACAAACCCGAGTTTATTCACAAACATTCATTCCACGGGGTGAAGAAAACTCTTGGTGTTGATTTTTCATATATTAAACACGTAACAACTTCAAAATAGAGCACCACTCGTCTATGTACCTTTTGACGGTTAGTGGATATGAAACGTAATTTAAGCTCAAGAAAATGGGGATGGCTGGCTCTTTCAACCTGTGGCTCCGCTCGGTACTGGGTGTGTTTCGAATATAGACCTGGAATTATACTTACCTAGGTACTACTGTATTTACCAATTCAGAGTCCCTCTGCTAATTCTAGTGTGGATAAAATTCTTACTTTGCAGTCAGAAGTTAGCGGAAATGTAAGTTGAACCATATTGATTAATTTACATTAGGTAACTGTGTCTATTCATTGTGATGGGTACAGAGTCTATTTTGCCTGTGATCTCTCTGCTCCTGCTCTCTCTATTGCTGTGTTGCATCCAGTTAATAAAATTGCACTTTTGGATCCATTTGATTGACTTGCGTCATTGCAATATTAAAGATGACTTGAGGTAATCTCGCTACGCAAACATCGTGTGAACTTGTAGATGTCACAGCTAAGGCCTCTGTATAACGTTACGTATGCAATGTGCATCACTAATAAACTTCAGTGATAGAAGACACTTACCGAAGTAAATTACATGTAGGCTTAATGTCCAAACAAAATGGCCACTACATGTCAAACAGGAGGGCCTCTTCACTAACGTCTTTTCATGGAGCGAAGGCGAAGCAGGAATGTATTAAAAAGAAGAGAGAGCAGGCACAGGAATCGTTATTGGAGAATTGAATTTAAATTTATTCTACAGATCTGTGACCCGTAGTCATATGCCCTGATGTAACAACTAAAAATACACATTACAACACCCAACTGCACACCATTAGCCAATCTCAAAAGTTCAAGTACAAAGTACCAACGTGACCTCTGTTCACTGCAATACCTCAAACCGAACAATGCAGAAGAACACACTGAATCGAGGATTACCACATTGAACATAGATCTGGTAGAAACAACATCCAATGTTCAGATGGAAGGAAGATCACTTGAACAACCGAGTTAGAGAAAACCCCGTTGCCTTAACAAACGCGGCTATCGCACAGAGACACCAAACACATTCCCTATCTCCCACCAGAAACAGAAGACGAGGTACGCCAGGATGTGTCTGTGCCCACCTAGCGATAATATACCTTTGGGCAACGTATTTCCTACAGGAGTACAAAAAGTGATCGACCGTTCCCGCGTATTGACACAATGTGCAGTGTTGGAACCCACCCACCCCAGCCTCTACTGATGGGCACGAAGCAAAGCATTTCCAGTTGAAGCCTGGACAGAACTCGCACTGTCCTCAGAAAGAAACCGTTCAAAACAGAGTCAAAACCACAGACCGGGTGCAGCTGAAAAAGGCAGCATCCCATTACCGCAGTATGCCACTTCTCATTCCACCCCTCCCGAAAAACCTCACGTATTACCATAAATCGCCTATTAAATGCCAATGGGTGGCTGTAATTAATTCGATAAAAAAATGGAAGGGCGTTACCAAAGCTACTACAAGATTTCTGACCTGAACGTATATTTTCGGGTGGTCGTTTAGGCCAAAATCCATCGTGGAAAAGTTGATTATGCACGTGTGTGATCTGGGTTCAATCTAGCATTGACACACTGGTTATATTCACATTTATTCATCCTCATTTATTGATCATCCTCCTTCCAATATCTAACCTAATTCAATATTAAAATTAAATTCTAACCATCACCACGCTTCACGGAAGCATTTGTAATTGCGGAAAAGTCGGCAATATTAGGGATATGCGATTGATTATTTATGTGCGTAATATGAATTCAGTCTAGTGAAAACGCGTTACCTTTTTCCCATTTATTCTCAAATTTAGTTTGTTAGATCATCCTCCGTCCAATATCTAACATAATTCAAAGTTAAAACTAATTTTTAACCATCACAAACCTTCAAAACAGACAACGTGATTTACCACTGGGAAATGCGTGTGTTGACATTTAACACCATAAGAGTTATATATTGTCGTCCAAGACAGAAGTTCTGGCAGAAATGGGTGAGTAGGTCTGGACCCGTGGAGCCCAAGTAGTGGACGTGAAGTGGTGGACACTTCCAGACTGTGTAAGCACTTGAAACATCCGGTCCACTGCGTCAGTTATGATGCTACTCCGGTTGGCGTTTTCCGGTCGTAAATCGCGTGTCTGTTTTGAAGGTTTGTGGTGGTTAAAAATTACTTTTAACTTTGAATTATGTTAGATGGAAGGAGGACGATCGAATAAATTAAATTTGAAAATAAATGAGAAAAAGGTGTAGGGTTTTCACTAGACTGAATCCACATCAGTGATCGTTTGCATAGGCCTAATATTATTTCTTTAAACATTTGAAGCTTTTAGTCAATTTCTCGATTGACTAAAAAAACTATTGGGGGGGGGCGTTAATAAAGCTACTACACGATCTCTGACCTTAAGGTAATTTTAGAGGGGGTGGGCGTTAGCAAAGCCAGGGCGTTTATTAGACAATTTATGGTATTGGTTTCCTCGCCCTAGCCGACAACGTGAGGGACACCTCCGGAGATGCAACGTTCCAATCACTCTTAGCTAACCAATCTGCCTGTACATTTCCCTGTATACCATATGGCCTTTGACCCATCTCAGAACCACCACACCAGATTACAGTGCTGCCGATACCTTGGAGCAGATAAAAAGATCAATGGATCACTCACATACAGTACCTCAACTGAGCTCCGGATTCTACCTACTGCTGATCGTGAGTCTGAATTAATCATAAACGATGACAGGTGCATATCAGAGCCACATATAAGGCCACCGAAATAGCAAAGAGTTCTCATACATTGCTGGAACACACCGCTCTCACCCTGCGACGTAAAAACAACTTGATAGAGGGAATAACCACCTCTATTCCACCCTCCCAGAATCCATGCCTGTAGGATGCATCGCAGTAAACATCACAATCAGTGCTCTTTGGTACAAAAGCCTCTACCAAGCGTGAACACCAAGACCACGGCCAACGGGACTGGCCTCTCCCACCGTAAGTGGGAGATTCCTACTGACATTCAGCAGCAATGTCACACCAAGTCCACCTACACCTAGTGCCTCCCTGGTCCTGGGAGTAACTCCAGCATAGTCAAATAGAATCCTACCAACTGAATCTGCTTCTCCTCTAGCCATGTTCCGCAAACACAGTGACACCAACAGTTCTTTCGTGCGATAATATAGTGGTGGTTCCGTACCCTCGGCCCAAACTGCCTGGATGGATATGGAAACCAGACATCCAGCCAAAATCTGCAAACAAGCATTCACTGAGACCTAAAGCGACCTCACATGCTTCTGGGTCCCACACAAAAATGGCAGGTGGTAATCCAGAAGTAACCGAACAAAGGTCCTGTTTACAGAAAGAAGGGTCCGCTCTGGATGCCTTTGACATACGACAAGACCCGATCGTGCATGAACCTTTATGTTCAAACCCCTCATATGAGCAGTCCAGTCTAGGCGCTCATCCAAGATCACCCCTAGGTACTTAACCTTGGCTTTCTGAGTGACAGTAACACCACCAACCGAAACTGTCAGAGGGGCCCTCAGTCTTACAGCAGACCAGTCGAAGGCAACAAGTTCTGTCTTGGATGGGGCTAGCAACAACCCACATTCACCCAAATGGTCAGAAATATCACACAGAACCTGCTGAGCTTTAGCGAAACATTCGTAGACATTATTATCGGTCAGCCACAAGGCAATGTCGTCTGCTTAGCAGACAACATTAACGGTTTCACCCAGGCTCAAGAGAACCTCATTAATAATAATAGCATAGAGGGTTGGACTCAAGCAACTTCCTTGTGGAAAGCCCCGGCCAGAACTGGTTCAGCCGATCAACACCGAGTGACTCTGGTGACAAATTTCCGGACACCCAGAAGTGCAATGATAGCTTCTAGAAAGTTGTTGCCGATACCCGTCTTGCCAAGAGCAGCCCGGACCCAGTCAATACTGTCCGTGTCATAGGCCACTTTAATGTCCAGAAAGAGCTCTACAACCACAAATCCGTGAGCACACACCTCCCTGATTCCAGACAGAAGGTACAGAATGGCACCTTGTGCACTCCTATGTGCACGGTAACCAAATTGGGTTGGAGCGAGACACCCATAAAACTCTGGATGCCACGAGAGTCGCTTGATCCATTCGTATATTTTCCGGAGATTAGATAAGACTGCAATTGGGCAGTAATTGACATGGCTGGAGCGAGCACTGCCCGCCTTGTGCATTGGGACTAAGACAGTGAACAACCACGACTGTGGACCAACACCTCCATCAAGAAGACCCTGGAAAATTCAAATCAATTCAGTGACAGCGTCAGCAGATAGTCCACCCAGACACTCATAAGTAACACCATCTACTCCAGTGGTACTAGAGGATTTGCACTTAGCCAGGGCAGCAACAAACTCAGACACTTCTCACGGCTGATTTGAGGCTAAACAGACACCCTTATTGCAGCAAAAACTGGGAGGTGTAGTGCCGGAGGGTAAATTATACACACTTGCTAAGCGTTGATTGAATGCATTAGCCATGTTCTCACCTCGGAGGACAGACTGATCAGGCACCCCAGATCTATAGACCCAGGACAGTGATGACCTGCTATCTTGATGATTAAAAATCAGCCAGGTCCGACTGAGCGACGCTGCCAAAGATACAAGGCCACAAAGTCGTTCTTGGTAAGCCGTCTTCTCATCCCTAATCAGAAATACAGTCTCACGAGCCGTACCACGATACACCTACCACCTTTCCTCACTTGGATGCCTTTTCTATTGCCAATGGGCCCTGCACCTATCACAGACCACAGTCGTGCACACCGCAGTCCGCCACACAGGGAAGACTTTCACAGGGGAAACGCCTTGCATGGCGGTGTTGTGTAGGAAGATGCCATTATTAATGCGTAGTCTGTGTTGCAAATTACTACCACCCAGAATCGGACGACCTACAGGGTGGAGAATCACAGGAAAGTTATCGCAGCCCCGCAGATCGTTGGAAACGCTGAACATAAAAAGACCTGCGAACTCTGGAGAAAACAAAAACAAGTACAGAACCGACTCTTGTACTACCCCTTCCCGCCATCTGGTGAAGGTGGAAATACTGTCATGGATAATAGCCAAGTTTATGACATCAATAACTTGCGCTAATTTTTGCGCTAGGATAAAGGAAGGTCGACAACAGAAAAGTAGGCAACAATCAACATTACAATGCTACTGCCACCTCTAAACGTCTGATGTCTTACATCAAGACTAGAGACCAGTTATAACGACTTAAGGTTTCACAAAATACATTGTTAAAACTTTGATGGTATAAGACAAATTCGTATCACACAGCACACTAATGTACTACTTAAAAAGTACACACATAAAAAGGATTTGAAATTCGCCAGACGTTCGGGAAAACAGATAGTTAAAGGTGGCGAGGGCACAGCGACTGAGTGTATCCCCACACACTCTCTGCCTCGTGTAGGAAAGTAGGGACATATAAATGAACATCTGCATTAATACAAATATATAAAACTGTTGAGGTTAATTTACGTGAACCGATCTACTACCATTTTAACGCATAAACACAAACACGTTGCTAAATACAACTCACATTTAATGCAAGGCAAATGGCGTACACAATTAACAAAAAATATTTCAAATTAAATGGACCAAAATGGTGATGTTGCTCCTGGCCTAGAGCCAGTCGAAGTGAGGATTTTGGCAGCTCTCACGGCTGTTACAAATCTCGGTAACCAAGGGAACTACTCTTCAATAACTTCCGTTACCGAGTTGCACGCCATCGACCGGATCCGGGCTAACAGGGTTGTCACCAGTCCCAAGCTTGCACACAACAAAAACACCAGGAACTGGAATTCCAACACATGGTCATTAGCCCTGTTGTCACATAAATACCTTAATGACGAGGGCCAATTTGGTACGTCTTAACAAATAACCATCTGAAAACAGGGCTATTATATGCAACGAGAAACACACATTAAATTAGACAAAAAGTTGTGTCTGACTCCCGACTGTGGTTTTGTCAGTATGTCAGAAGGGTTTAACTTCGTCGGCACATATTCAATGTTCACACTTTTGTCCTCAATTTTCTCGCGCACATGGTGGTAGATAATGTCTATGTGTTTGGTGCGACCCTTCTCTATGTAGCTAAGGGCATGAGACCGCGCACTCTGTGAGTCGGTGCACAAGGTAACGGGCTTCTTGTCTTCAAGACCAATTATGCCAGTTTCCAACAAAAGTTTACGCGTCCAAATGCACTCTTGGACACCCTGCGAAATGGCTTTATATTCGCTTTCCATGGTGGAAAGTGAAACGGTTCTTTGCAGGTTGGACCTCCATAAGCAGGGAACATTTCCATACGTTGCTAGAACTCCTGTGGTAGACCTACTTGTGGCAGGGTCGCTTGCATGGCTCGCATCTGTGAAAATTTTCAGGCCTGTATGGTCGGGACGCATCACAAGGCTCTGGTCTTTCGTACCTTGGAGGTAACAAAGAATCCTCTTGCCAGCCAACCAGTCTTCTCGCGTGGGAGCAGACGCATGCTGAGTGAGGTTATTCACAGCATATGCCATGTCAGGTCGTGTGCCGTTTGCTATATACGAAAGCGAACCCACTAATTCCCTTAGTGGTATTTTGTTTGGGCATACAGTGCCCTCGTTCGTTTGTTTATTGACCTGCAGTAACTATTGGGTTCGTGACAGGAACACAATCTGGCATGCCAAACTTAGCCAGAATCTTGTTTAGCAATCTTGTTGAGCAAATTTTTCCCAACAAGAAGAACAACAATTTAAAATAACTTCAAAAGGCCGTAGGCCTTCTTCATACCTATGTTTTAAGCTGTAAAAGTTGAACATCAGTTCATTGGTTCGATCTTCAGGTGTAGTACAGCTGATTCGGGTTAGAATTTGTGCTAATCATAAACATCGAACTAATAGCGTTGAAATTTGGTAGACATCTAAATTCTTAGCTAATAAATCTCTCGAGATGACCGAAGACCCCGTCGTCCCCCAACCGTGCTCACCTCTACGAGGTTATTGACCAACAAATTTTTGCTGATCGCGCTAAAACGTGAATTGGCGCACAAGTCATTCTGAGCAGTACAAAACGAACGAGAATTTGTTGATTATCAACCTCATGGAGAGAACATATTGATGCACTTGGGAGTGGATGTATCTTATAGGGTTCCGTATGTAGTGCATTTTCTACTGCTACAATGCATGTTTTTATTACGTTCAGCAAGAATTTGTTGGTCACTGATGCTTCATGGGGTGCACAGGAGGGGAGGGGGGATACTGGGGGAGGCTTTGGTGGTATATCATAGGGATCCATGGGTAGTTCAACTTCTACTGCTAGGAATTATTGGTGTACCAAAATGCATACGTTCAGTACGATCAACAAGAATTTTTCGGGTATCAACCTCATGGAGCGGGAATAGAAGGGAAGCACTGAGGGGCCTTGGAGGATTTTGCGGATTTCAATAGCTGGATTGATTTCTACTGCTAACAATGACTTGTGTACAAAATTTCATTATTTTAGCACTATCTGTAAGAATTTGTTGGTCAGGCCTCAAGGAGGAGGCACAGGGTGGGAGGGGGAAGACCGTATTTTGGTGCCTTGTATAATATCTCGACGGGGTTCCATAGGTAGTTCAATTTGATGCTTCACTTCTATGTGGACTTGTGTACCAAATTTCATGTTTTTAGCTCATTCTGCAATAATTTGTTGGGGAAGCTGGAGGGTTAAGGGGGTAGAGCCTAGAGGGGGGAGGCCTTGGGGATATTTCATTGGGGATTCCATGGCTGGTTCGATGTGTACGTACTGCTAAGAATGACTTGTGTGCCACAATTCAAGCATTTAGCCCGATCTCCAGTAATTTGTTGGTCAAGCATCAAAGAGGGGGCACAAGGGAGCGCTAGGGGGTCATTTGGGATATTTCGTGGGTGGTTCAATGGTTGGTTTGATTTGAAATGCTAATAATGACTTGTATGTCAAAGTTCATGCTTTAACTCGATCTGTACTGGACTTGTACAGCAAAGAATGACTTGTGTCCCAAATTTTAAGGTTTTAGCTCGATTTGCAAAAATGTGTTGGTCAAACCTCAGTGGGGAGCACAAGGGGCGCTGGGCCCCTTTGGGAGTATTTCCTGGGGTTCCATGGCCAATTTGATTTATGCTGCTAAGAATGACTTGTGCACCAAATTTTATGTTTTGAGCTTGATCTGGAAGAATTTGTTGCCTAAGCCCCTGGGAGGGGGCACAGAGGGTTGGGGGTGCTGGGGAGGGGGGCGCTGAAGGCACTTGGGGGTATTGCAGGGTGTGGGGGGGGGCATTTCTCGTTCGATTTTTAATGTTGAGAAAGATTTGTGTACCAAATTTCATGTTTTTAGCTCGATTTAAAACAATTTTTTACTCCACCTAATGATTTCTACCCAGTGTTATGCAATAATAATTGCTCTGCCGACGAGAATACTGCAGTCCCATCAAAATCGTGTTAAAAGGCCCTGGTCGGTATCCATTTTAAGCTACATTTTAAGCTATACAAATTGAAAATCGGCTCATTGGTTTGATTTTTAGGTGAAAGCAAAACTTATAACCCATTTGGCTTTCTGTTTGAAGAATAATGTAGTTACATTAAAATAGCCTGCGAAAGGCCCTAGGCTTTGTCCATACCTACGGTTTAAGCTATAGAACTTGAAAATTGGTTTCGATCTCCAGGTGACTGCACAGAGTCCCAACAACAACATTAATTATTTCTACCCAGTGCTCTACTATAATAATTCTACTACCGACGAGAATACTGCAATCATGTCCAAAAGGCCCTGGTCGGTGTTAATACCTACACATTAAGCTATACAAATTGAAAATGGGTTCATTGGTTCGATCTCTAGGTGAGAGCAATGTTCTAGCCCACTTGGCTTTCCGTGTCAAGAGTATTGTATTTACATTAAAATAGCCTGCGAAAGGACCTAGGCCGTGTCCATGCCTATGTTTTAAGCTATAGAACTTGAAAATCGGTTGAGTGGTTCGATCTCCAGGTGAGGACAAAAAGTCCCAACAACAACATTAATGATTTGTACCCAGTGCTCTACAATAATATTTGCTCTGCGGACGAGAATATTGTAGTCGCATCAAAATCGTGTTCAAAAGGCCCTGGTCTGTGTTAATACCTACATTTTAAGCTATACAAATTGAAAATGGGTTCATTGATTCGATCTCTAGCTGAGAGCAAAAGTTCTAGCCCATTTAGCTTTCCGTATCAAGAATATTGTAGTTACATTCAAATAGCCTGTGAAAGGACCTAGGCCGTGTCCATACCTACGTTTTAAGCTATAGAACTTGAAAATCGGTTCAGTGGTTCGATCTCCAGGTGAGGGCAAAGAGTCCCAACAACAAGAACAACAACAACAACAACCACCAACAACCACGAACAACCACCAACAACCAAAACCACCAACAACCACCAACCACCAACAACCAACAACAACAACGACGACGACGACAACAACAACAAATGGCTATGCTGAGGACGCCGAACTGTTTGTTTGTTGTCATTCAAATTTGTAATGCGGTGAAATAGTTATAATAAATACAGATGCAAACCTATTTACGTTGC
>JAHWFP010006982.1:0-30740 GCA_023313725.1 Lithobius niger
AAAAATGTCTTCAGCAACAAATACTGTTGTCAATGACCCTCAAAACTACCGACTTTAGTGTCACTTACCAAATGTTAGAGCTGGGGGGTCTCCTCTTCGTAAACCCACTTACCAAAGCCCCCTGACGCCATTCTGTTTCATTGTTTATTACTATAAATTTACGCAACCTGAAATTATGTAATTTTTATAACCTGAAATATTGGAGTAGGTTCCTCAAAATCCCCGTAAAAGTTTTAACTTCGGCACACCCAAAACAAATTTATTTCTATAGGTAACAAAAGGTTGTGCAGCCGCGAAAGTTCAAACAATAGACCAATTTAATAGGGCGTGCGTGTGAGCTACTGTATTCTTATATTAAACGCCAATTGACTGAGTACATTTATTTTCTATACAAGATTGTGTCCTGATGTCCCAAAAACCAGCAAACAGCTTACAATTTTGTGGCGGTTTTTGTTGCATCACGACACACGTCATATCTCATATACCACCAAAGTAATCTTGATGGACAGAGTGCATTTATTGCATAAAGGAACTAATTTTACTCATATTATTATGAAGTCATACTAAGATTATTACTTACCTCCCCCCCCCAAGATTTTGTAATAATGTTAGTTAGGTATTGCCACCATGCACGTTGGAATTTTGCTGAACTTGTAAATGTTAAAACTGTAGTTCACAATGCGACTTTTCCCAAATAATGTTGGGAAAATATTGAATTAAGTCATACGGACATTGCAGAATGGTGAGATGCATTGGAGCAGAAAGACGATATGTTTGTAGCTCTTCATCTGCATCGCTTTAACTGAACTGCCTTACCGTTCGTTTCTTGTCTCTTGGGTTTGTCTCTTTAGTTGCAGCAAACCTTTTACAAAGTAAAAAACAGACATCATGCGGTTGAGTTTTTGACATGTGGTTGTGTATGGTCCTGTAAATCAAGATTATATTGTTTTTAATTTTTTGCAAGCATGTATTTGAGTTATACGTTTACGGATATTTCGTAGGCTACAAGTTCTCCTACCATAACCTGACTGGTTGGAAATGACAATTACCAAACCATTAGGCATTAGGAAGGCTCGGCAGATGAACTAAAACTGTGTCACCCCACTTTTTATCTTTTCCTAAATTTCCGGCGACGTCGAATTTGCAATTGCGTAAACATTCGTCATACGATTTATAAATGAGCAAGCAAAAGACAAATTTCGAATGACATGCAAAAGCGAAAGAAAGAAACAAACAGTTTGCTCGCGCTCTCTGAGAACTCGAAGCCTTTCCAATGACATTTTAATTTCCTGTGCGTCACTACAGCCGGAAAATTACACGCGCACGCCATTCCGAAACAAAGGCATGTGGAAAAAAAGGAAATTGCGATTGTCTTTTTTCGCGCATTAGGTATATACGAGTTTGCCCCATCGCCTCTGGCGCCACTGAACACAAACCACTTTGCTCTGAAATTACTAAACAACAAAGGCCAAAACACCATGCAACAACAAACAACCGCATGTTTTTCCTCCATCTAAAGTGGTGCTTCGACTTTTTGTATTGCGGTAAACTTGAGTTAATTAGCTGCTAAGGTTCGAAAAACAGTTGCTTACGCAGATGAAGTGTTGTGCATACAGTCCGGTACTTTACATGATAACATGCGCCAAAATCTTATCGACTATGTTTGTTTTTAGATTTCCAATGCGGAGGTGTTTATGTTAAAACTAAAAGCCACAGATGACATTTTCGAAATGATGCACAAAAGACAAATTAGGACAGAATTAAATGAACTGCTACAACGGCAGCATTGTTCAGACATTTATCCTTTATCATCGGTATCACATTTAATTGCACATACCTGAATCTTATAGGTACAAGTAGGCGCGGCACATGTTTTGTGCATGAGAGAATAAGTGTTTCCCATCGTCTTCCATAAGGCTATTCTGTGTTTTTGGCGAAGCTTCCGGTACTCGGTCTGGCTGTTGAATGGATCCTCGACCTTCAGGGAATGCATTTTACGTTTTTTAGTGATGTCGTGATTGGCGTCGTACAGTTCCGGAACACTTTCAAACATCGAATATAATCTCTGCATTCCCGTTTGCTTGGCCTGCAGAAGACTGTGATTTTCAGATGGATCCTGGACTATGATGGGATAGCTGGTAATGATAATAATATAATAATAATAATAACTTTTGCTGGTAAGCAAGGTTAACAGCAGGGCACAAGGCTGCTTACGCCGCACCCAAAAGAGAGAGTAAAATTAAGTAAAAACTGTTTAATAGGTCCGCCTTAGAAAATGATCAAGTGGTAATTTGCGAATGATCTTCAGAAAGGCACTGACCGAAGTGGCAGATACAGCAAACTCTGGAAGAGAGTTCCAGATCTTGACTACACGGAGAGCAAAAAAATGCCTCCGGCAGTCTGTTCGCGATTCGGAGACCTGCAATTTATACGAGTGGCCCCGTGTCTGAGTAGCTGAAGAAAAATCGAAAAAGGGAAGGTCGATTGGCAACTCTCCCCGTACAATTCGAAAAGTCAGTGCAAGGTCGGCCCAAATACGACGTAACTCGAGTGGCTGAAGTCCCAATCTAGATAGACGATCAGCAGGAGGGCGATCTCTAAGGTTAGCTACACGTTTTGTGAAATGGCGTTGAACAGCTTCCAGGCAGTCAATGTCGTGTAGGAGATACGGTGACCATACAGGGCTTGCGTATTCGAGCAAGCAAGCTGATGCGGTAGAGAAAGAGGCCATTTTTGGTCCTCTCGAAGTGGCGCTCTATCTTGTTCTCTCGGACACCTTTCCAACTCTACGTCAGAAGTTGCATATTGCTTGGGACTAGCTAGACAGCAATAAGTTGCGGACTATTAAAAGCACTGTTCAGACATGGCACTCTTGTTGCCACAGTCACAGAGAAGAAGTGATGCTGGCCCATTTTTATGTAATCGTCACATCTCATCCTTGCTCATTCGGAAGGTAAATTGTCCTGGCGGTGCGGTAAACCTCTTCCTTCTTGTGTGAAGCAAAAGGTCCTGTGTCCTTTCTAAATTTGTCGTAATTTGTTCTGGGATAACCTAGTGAATTGAAAAGTACGTTATTCCAAATATACTCGCATCTTTAAAAATCTATTAGTGGGCTCTTATCTTTATAACTCGCAGAAATTGTTGCAAACATTTCTCAATGTATTTTTCCTGCATTGGTGTACCTGTGCCCCATGGTTGATGAGCAGTTAGATTGTGGTACTTAATGGATCTCTCTTCACTGGTTGAGTCGGCAGTTCCATTGACCTACTTGATTCAACAACTTGCCAGTGGTTAGCTCAATAGCTGAAATGGGGGCCCTGAACACTTCCTCATACCTGGATCAACAATTAAATTTGGGGATCAAACCGATTTTTTTCTCATGGTTGGAACAAGAGTTGAAAATTAGGGGATATAAATGGGTCACTCTCACTTGTGTGATCAAGAGTTGAAGTGGGGGAACCGGAATTGACCACTTCCTCTTGTCTGGATGTACAGTGGATTGCTTCCTTTTGCTTCGACCAACTGTCGCATTTGTGGAGAATTCAGAGCCACCATGTAGGGTTATATAACTTGTGTAATCCATGTTTCTATATATGTGTGTGCATTCGGTCAACCGTACGAAAAAATGGCGACGTGATTTGCAGGTGACTTGAGACTCTTAACTGGTGACTAGTAAGACTGCTTAAAATGCAAAACTCGAAAAAAAAAATACATTAGAGCATTAGTCCACAGTCTTTATTGCCCCAACTTTTCCATCCACAATTCTTTGATGTGTACATCTGCGAAATTTTAAATATATAAACTGAATGTGTGTCTGAACAGTTAAATATGAAAAAAAAATATGCATAATGTGTTAAAGAGATTACTTAAATATTTTTATCTGAAATTGTGAAATACTTCGTCATACACTTTATTCCTATTGACTTGGAGATTTTTGCAGATATTGTGACTGTAATTAACTGCAAGAAATAAAGAAAATTGGGTAACAAATACCAATATAGATAATCACACACTAATCTATATAACTAAGATCGTAAGATTTGTTTGTTTGTGTGGGTGTGTGTGTCGCCAGATTACTGAGATTCCGACTAATAATTCTCTATTGAAGTCGCAGTGAGAATCTCCATAATTCTTACGTTTGTTTGTGGTCTTTCAAACTGATTTGTCTATATAAGTAATAATGCGAACTGTCTTTTCAACAAAGATGAGCAGTACTGATAATGTCATGTTTTTACCAGTCACGTAGTGGGAATCTCGATAATCTTAATTCGTTTGTTTGTTTGTGTGTCTTGCATTAGCAGTTTCTGTATAAGTAATGATTCAAACTGTGATTTCCACAAAGATGCACAGTACTGACGACGTCATGTTTTTTCAAGGCAAACTATTTTCATGCAAACGGGATCTAGACCCTTGATATAACTAAATCTAATGAAAGCTTGGGCGACTGCTAACGGGAAATCACAGTATATTCATGCAAACGGGAAATCACAACAATGCTCTATAAAACCGGCCGTATAAGGGGGGCTGTCCTAGTCATCACATATTAAAATAAGCTAACCTGTAGAATTGTCATGATTTTAATCCAAGAAGACGCAAACCTTCTATCTTTCATAAACTGCTCTGCCTACTCTTTTAGTGAAAAATTTAAATGTGTAAATGCGGATTTTTGTAGTACGTTCTTTGTGATATGAGAGTTTTGATATTAACCTGCTGTCAACATTTCTTTGCGTAATGTCACCATTTTACTTTTAATTCTTTCTCTCTACTTTTGACATGGCGAAGCTCATATTTTATGTGTTATTAAGCAATTGTTCAGACATTGCGCTGCACAATTTTTATCTAAAATAACTACAAGTAAAAATAAAGTACATCGTGGAGAGTTATCACTTACACCCTACTTCACGCTCGAAGAATTCCTAAAATAATAATTTTAATTTAACGACTAAACGAAATCAATACATAACAATAACAAAAGCACATCAATACCAATCACGTCAATGACAAAGACGAAATCACTTCATGCGCACAACTAGCGAATTAATTTCTGAATAAAAATACAGCTGCACCGTTTTCAAGATTAACGACAGAAATATTTGCAAAATAAACATGTGGTGCTTGCCTAAACCTCTTAATTCCTTCTAATACCTAGGATATAGACTTTTTTAGAGAAAGTTATCGCGGTGGCTGAGATCACCTTGCTACATAAAGTAAACTTTGTCGAGTTTATCAAATTCCCTAATAAACCTCCAGTCAGATCTAAATAAGAGGCCACTGAGATCCACCAGCAGCTAAGGAATGGATTGTGACTTATTCTGTAAAATCTTTCTGTAGTGCTAAGTGAGGGATCATAGTTCGATTTGCCCGGCTTCAACTTTTCCTTTTTTAGGCATTTTTCTGAGCCTAAAATTGTATAAGGATTAAAACCGAGCCAGTTTATGTACACAGAATAAGTCCAATAAGATGACCTCATAATTCTAAAGAAATTAATTTAAAAAAAGTTTAAAATCAGGAAAGCGTGAAGTACAAAAAGTAAGAACTCTTCTTAACCAGGCTATGACCAAATAAAGATATTAATTGCTTGTCCCTTTAATTTGTACTCAATATAAAATAAAAATTGTACTAGTACCAAGACTAGGCCCAACTGCAGAACATTGTGAGATATATCAGACAAAACCTTCTTCTTACCGAGCTTTCATCACATGAATATCCTGTTTTATTTTTTTTAGGAAATGGTTGATATTTATAGTAAATATTTGCGTATTTGGGAGCTGAAGTCTGGCATATGTGGATCAGCGACTCAGTACTGTCAAAACTCCTACTTTTTTATATGATTCTGGTAAAAATTAATGAGTTGCTTGTAAGGTCCATTTTTCTTAACCAATTTTTAGTATAGTTGACGTATACCAACAAAGGTTTAGAAAAGTAATTCAAATTTGTAGAAGACGAGTGTTAGGATTTTGAAATACCAGGAATTACCTATAAAAGCCATTAATACAAACTTTCTAATTTTATGCATTTTGTCCTAAATGACTCCAATCTTCTTAAAAGCCGTGGAAATTTTTCCGTACTCTGCTTCAAAAAGCTGGTTAACTGTAAATGACTAACACATCCAAGACTTTTGTATTTTTTTAGGCAGGCAAGTTTCAGCACATTCGATAAAAAAAACATCCGATTTCGTCAGTAAACCCTCAGGGAGGACGAACACGCAGATAAACACCTCTACTATCACTGAATGCATTGTAGCTGAGGTTGGTGAAGATAGTAGGAATAAATATTGGATGTTTTTCTGGCAAAACGAAGTAGATGTTTACTGCAAACTTTCCTAGACACGTCATTGTCTGTTGCGATCAGACTTCGTTTCCTGTTAGACACCAAGAAAAAGTTAACTTCACCTAAACTTTGGTTGCGTTTTGCTTCCTTCCCTAAGGTTATCCATGCACATGTGAAACTAGTGTTTTACTTCATGCACGTGTGAATCCCAATAGGAATTATATAACATTAAAAATGTACATTTAATGTTTTTGTAAATAAACGTACACATTTCGCTGTAAAATTATAGACGAGTAAAAGAAATAGAATAGCAAAACAGCGAAAATCAAACACTAAAAATAGCTAAGATTCGGTAAGCTTTGATTATGGACTTATATTTCATTGAAATGACATGATCGGGTTTTGAACCCACGAACTCCGAATCGCAAATCAGATGCTCCTAACGGTTGAGCCAGGAGAGATGGCTCACACGCTAGGATTATCTGAGTTGTGATTCATTGTACGTTGGTTCGAGTCCCTGTCTCGTCATCTCATTAATATTTAAGTCTATAAAGGCTTACCGACCGAATCTTTTTTATTTTAAGTGTATGATTTTTTACTTTCTGATACTAACTTCTGACGTATTTCCAGGCTGCGTCTGAAGATTTTGCTGTTGTACCACTATTACCGAATCTTAGCTATTTTTAGTGTATGATATTCGCTCATGAGCTATTGTGTATTTTTTACTCCTTTACTGTTTCCTTTCTAATACTAACTTCAGACGCAGTTATTTAACTGATGTGCTCAAGTGTATCTCCAGGCGCTGTGTGATGATAGTGTTGTCAAGCCACTATTTTACGTTTGACGTTGTTATATCCATCCTGCGATACTTACTACGAAGAATGTTTATTTTTTAGTCTCATAAGTTCGGTGACGCATTTCGAATTTGCGTCTTCCTGAATTGGAGACCAAGTCTCGAACTACTCTCCTGCTGATTGCTCCTTTTAATCCAATTTCCAGGGAACAATGGTGAAACTTACTTTTCATTTGTGGACCTGGTTCTTCCCGTCTCCCGCCGCCTTCACCTTGAATAGTTGTAACCCATTCGTGGTGATGGGAATTCGAATGTGTTGTCAGAGCCGCTACTCGATCTTACGTCCACTTGGGTTGCATTCGAAGGCCCTATCCACTCGAACGAACTTTACTCGGTCGCTGGTCTTATTTTTGTGGTCCTTGTCGGACATTCCCAGTAGCCATAAAGCTAATACATGAGATCGAATTAAACTTTCGTCGAAGTCACACAACACAGGCTCTGAAATGATTAAAATTAATCTTCTCGTTTCTTTTTACTGCAAAACTGTTGGAAAAAGATCTCTTTTTAACAAGTTTTTGGAGCAAAACAAGAATCAGACGAATCGTGGTTTTCCATCTTTCCTCCTCATTAAATGTGTGGGAGAAGGAGGTGGTTGTGGTAGGAGAGCAATGACGTAGGATTGGAGGGAGAAATTCGTGCTGACGAAGCCTCAGTCGAAGCCGAACCCGCCACTCGCCTCGCCTCGCCCCCGCGCCTGCTCCTCGTCGCCGGCTTCATCCCACTTTTTTGTGGCGTCGCATTTGGAAATGAAATTGTTTGCCGCTCCGTTGGCTAATTAACGCGGTTAGTGCACCATCATTGCGAACTTGTAAGTTTATCATCGATTTGGGGGTCCATAAGATTGCCAATTGAAGCCTCTTAATCGTCGTTTTGTTATGCTTGAACGTTCATTGACGTTGTCTTTTGCCGAGTTTGAAGACAGATTTATTGTCGGACAAGTTATTAAAGTTTTAGTCTCTGCCTCTATTAAAAGAAGACGGTTATAAAAATGTGAATAAAATGGGTTATTAATAATTTGAATTGTGTCTGGTGTGTCAACAGAGAGAAAAAGGTCTTGTAATAAGAAAAGACTAATAGATCGTATGTCAAAGGACGAACGAAGTGATTTAGAATTGTGTATTTTTGTCATAGGCATTTTATACTATGCATGCAAAATAAACGATTAAAAATCATTGTATACAGTATTTTGTACAGTATCTGTGTATAGCTAACGGTGTTTTAAACAATTCTTGCATTGTTCAGACATCATATTTTCGCTTTTTAAGTTCAATGTGTGTTCGTTTTGGTTAAAAGACTAAAAAAGTATTCGAACGCATTCAAGTTGCTTCCTAGCAGCATCTAGTGGCACGAAATGGTAGTAAAAATAAAATCACTAATTCTTTCTTAATATTTTACAAAATTCTTTTGCAGCGGTTTTAGTGACGAGGACAGGAAGCATAGGACGGAAACGTATCATTCTGTCCTGATGTCTGTCTGTCTGTATCCACCACAACTTTGGAACCTATAATACGATTAATATCAAATTATTCACAAATATTTTATGCGTCTTTGTGGATTTAAGTATGTGAAGCAATAAAGCAGAGGAATTTTCTTTGACTATCAAATATAAATATGAATAAGTTTCACGCATTATCATTAATCAGGGATATTAACCAGAAATGCTTACGACTAAGCCCGGATACATTAAAGACACCTAAATATCGTATACGTCACGTCTTCCAGTCAGTTGGTTGAAGTCCACAAACAACTTCAATCAATACACCAGCGGTGTGTTTAGTTATACTTATTTTTTATTTAGGAAGTTTTCAAAAGGCCTGCTATAGCACCACAATTTTCAAAAAGTCTACTTCTTGTTGTTTTATTTATTTTTTAATTAGAAGTGTTTCAAAATGCCTATTATAGCAACTTGCGAGTTATTTTAATTTTTTTTAGGAGTTTTTGTAAAAGCCTGTTACAGCCATGTACGAGTTATTTTTATTTATTTTTTATTTAGGAGTGCTACGAAAGGTAGTTAACATGCAAGTTATTTTCAATTGTTTTGTTTAGGAGTGCTTCAAGAGGCTTATTACGGCAGTATCCGATTGTAACTTGCCTTGTTTATCATTTAAAACGTAACTTAGAGCATCTAAGGCGCGTAAAATATAACAAACTCTCGTCAATAATAACTAACCTTGTGACACAACACTATAGGCTGGTCTGCGAAAAAAAGGTTGTTACTTGTACCGTGACTCAAACACTTACCGTTTATTAGACGGCTTCTCCACCAACTAGTAGGCTACACCAGGGAAGCCGTTCCTGGCAAGGGATCCAGAGGAATTTGTGTGTGGTGCCTACTCACAAGGTTGTTCGCTCTTTACTGCATTTAGCCGTTTATTTGGTTTATGTTTAATTATTTGTTATTTGTTTCCTCTAGTTCCCGTGGGAGATCGATAACACTGGTGTGACACTGAACAGTGAAATTCAATACAAATTCAAATTTGAAGATCTCTAAAGTAGACTATCTTAAACATTGTTGTATCGTGTGTTTTCTGGTTTAAGTTATAGAGTAAAAAAAAAAAAACACAGAAACAGATTATTAAAGTAAAACCAAGCAGTGCTACAAAATAAAAAGACGAACAACGTTTCTGAAATAATCAATTTTCGTCGTCAGGTTTATGAATTAAAACGTTAAAATATGGCAAGGCCACTAAACACATTTTTAAAAGCATAATACAATAATTTTAAAATAATAAAAAGCCGAAAAACACCATTTCTCCTCTCAAAAGAGGCAGAAAACGGTGGCAGAAATGTATAACCCAACCTTCCTCTTGGCAATCCAAGTTGAAGTTGGATTTCCAAGAGGCAGGTCGGGTTACACAGTTCGGCCACAGTTTTCGACCTCTTTTAAGAGGAAAAGTGGTGGATTTCGGCTTTTTGTTCTTTTAAAACTAGGAAACAGGCTGTAGGCGGAGCAAACAGGCATTTATTTAAAATTATATTTAGTGTTTATTTTAATCACTTTACCGTTAATGCTCCTTAAAAGTCTGGGAGAAATATTCACTCAGCTAAATTTGGGCTCCTTGCCTTTTAGTCTGACGTACTGCTGGTCTATGCCGCCCTTTGTCTTATTCCAGGTTTTTCGAAGTAGGCCTAACCTACGTATCATATATATATATTATTTATTTTAATAGGCTTTTGTTTGCTCCAGCATTTAGTTTCTGTTTATTTATTTTTACTTCTTTCCACATCGCGCACTAAAGATAAAAGCCATCGTCATGAGTTTTATATTTGCCTATTTGGGAGATGTAGTCTGGCATACGTTGGATCAGCGCCACATCTACTGTCAAAAACTCCTACTGTTTTACATGATCCTGATAAAGGTTAATGAGTTGCTTGTAAGGTCCATTTTTGTTTTACCAATTTTTGGTATTGTAGCCGTACACCAAACAAGGGTAGATTAGTATTTCGAATTGTCGAAGACGAATTATCTTAGGGTTTTGAAATATAGCCATTAGTACAAACTAAACAAACTGAAAATAAAATTGCACATTTGTCAGCGATGGTTGGGCTAGCGTGGCTAATAATTATTATTACACTCTGAAGACGATGTGTACTGACAATACAAATGAATGTGTACCTTCTCAGCTTCCAGACGAGTTGTGCACTGGTACACAGTCTGTCCAGTGACAGTACACATTCTCGTCACAGCTTGTGTACTACCAGTACACATCGTTTTCACAGTTTACATTGTTTACTACAGCTGCTACTTAAAGTGTCTTCCCCAGACAAAAATATTAATAATAAAGCATTTAACTACAAAGCGAAATATCATCAGTAACGAAATTTTGTAACAATAATCAAAGATTCAACATGTTGACAATACTGCTGTCACTGGTGTAAAACTTGACGTCACCAGCGAAAATATTGAGGCGCATACTTGTATTACGCACAGCAACAGCGATCTCTATTATTGTCTAAAACCATATAATCTATCACTAAATTATAGGTAAAAAAGTATTAGCTTTCAGGCATACTCTAGCTTTTAGGCCTAATTTTTTTTAGTTTTTAGGCCTAACTAGGGCAGCACCCCGTATATGGCTGGTTTTTTATTTCCCATCTGCTTGAAAATAGTGTAATTTACCGTTGACAGTCGCCCACGCTTTCATTAGGTTTAGTTGGTCCCAGAGTTAAGAGACAGTGGTCTAGATCCCGTTTGCATGAAACTATTCAACATAATAAAGATTATCGAGATTCCCACTACGGAGGTCAATATAATATGGATCATGTAGATTCCCACAGCTAATATTTACACACACATACATGTGATTCCCCCTTAGCTGTCGCCCAAGTTTTCATTAGATTTAGTTAGAGCAGGGTTAAGAGACGTAGAGGCCTAGATTTCGTCTTTACCGAAACAAGACGCGCACCTCCCGTATACGCTACCACCTTTTAAGTCAGGATGTAACTTTATCACTGACGATTCAGCCAAGGCAGAATTATTGAATGAAATCTTTGTTTCAAATGCTGTCTGCGATAATGGGGGACCCCCCCCCCCCCCTGGTTCCTCGGTGAGTAACAACCCAAATCTTTCTTGCAGTCGTGTTTGCTTCCCAGTCGGAGTGGTGCACAAGACTCTGAGTGGCCTAAAACCGAGTCAAGCGATTGGCCCTGACGGCTATTCGGCGGTTTTTTTACAAACAAATTGCTAATGAGATTTGCCTGCCTTTATCACTCATATTCAACCTCTCCTTTGAATCGGGAAGGCTTCCCTATTTGGTCCACTGCAAACGTTATTCCAATTTATAAGAAGGGAGATGCAGCGAACCCCTTAAATTACAGGCCAATGCCTTAACCACGATTCCATGTAAAGGCATGCAATCAATCGTGAAATCTAAAATGCTTACATACTTGTTAGATAATAAGTTAATCAGCGACGACCAATATGGGTTCCACCAGGCAGGTCTTCTACGTGTGTCAATTACTGAGCTGCATCGACCTTTCGACCAATGCCTTGGATATGGGGGTGCCTACGAACACCATCTATTTTGACTTTCGAAAGGCATTTGAATCCGTGGTCCACTCAAAGTTACTCTTAAAACTTGAATGGCTAGGAATCGCCGGAAGCCTATTGAGGTGGATTACTGCCTTCTTGGCTGGTAGATCGCAGCGGGCGTTGATTAGAGAGTCATTTTCTGCGCCATCAGACATTATTAGTGGGATTCCTCAGGGGTCCGTTCTGGGACCCTTGCCTTTCGTCATTTACCTAAATGACCTAAAGTGTGTCCTGTCATCAACAAACCAGTTTAAGTTCGCTGATGATCTAAAGTTAAGTGGTGACTTGGTGGTTCCTGGGGACGACTATCAGTCTCTGAGTGATGGGATTAGCCATATTTCGAATTGGAGTGAAGATTGGCAGCTGCCATTGTCTATTGGTAAATGTCTGGCTTTCCATATTGGTCGCAGTGAGACTTTCCATCGGTATTTTTTAAAGGACATGCCCCTCCCTGATGTTTTTGAGGTCGATGACCTGGGAGTACATTTATGCTCTTACCCTAAGCCATCTATTCACTGTAATTTAATTGTCTCCAACGCCTTCAGAAGGCTGGCTATTGTTGAACGATGTTTCACTTCTGGAAATATAAAGTTAAAATTCTGGGCTTTTAAAGATTTCGTGAGACCACTCCTTGAGTATGCTTGCCCGGTTTGGTCCCCCTATCTTCTGAAAGACATCGACAAGATTGAGTCAGTCCAGAGAAAATTCACAAATAAGCTTCCAGGCATGCGGAAACTTCCTTACAACGTAAGGTTATCTCGAACTGGGCTTGAATCGCTTGAGTTGCGCAGGCTTCACGCCGACCTTCTGTTGACCTACAAAATTGTTAATGGCCTTTTAACAATTGATCTACCATTTTTCGACCGGTGCCCTTGTAGAGTTACTAGGGGCCACTCCCAGAAACTGGCTGTGGCTTCTGGGAAGTTCGACTGCAGAATGAACTTCTTCTCTGTGAGAGTGGTCCATCCATGGAACTGTCTGCCAAGGGAGGCAATAAGGCGTCTTCAGCCGACCGTTTTAAGTTTCAGTTGAGGAAAACTAGCCTCCGAATTTTCTTGAAGAGACCAGAGTTTGTATGTGAATGATCCTGTTCATTCATAATTTTTTTTTAAATTATTATATGACAAGGACTAGAGTAAGCAGTTTCACCCTTCTAGTACCACCTTTGTGTGGTTAAACCTTTTATTATTATTATTATTATTATTATTATAGATCCCGTTTGCATGAAAATATTGTGACTGGAAAAACATATGACGTCATCAGTACTGTGCCTCTTTGTTGAAAACAAAGTTTGAATCATTACTTATATAGAACAGACAATTCCGTTTGGAAGACATACAAAGAAACATACGAAATAATATTATCGAGATTCCCAATGTGGACGCACAAACAAAAGAAATAAGAATTATCAGTGGGAATCTTGGTGATCCGGCGACACACACAAACAAACAAACAAATATGATCTTAGTTGCCGTTAAGTAGCAGCTGCGTTAGAGGATAGGCCTATTCATTAAATCACCGCGGTATTCACATTACGGTAGCAACGAAGAATCTTTAAATTTATACACGCAGGCGTGTTCTTGTTTCATGCTGTGTTATAAACACGCTGGCTACGGCATAATTTACCTTTTATATGTGTCGCTTCGCCGTGATACGACGATTTAGGTTTCATATTCGAAATTCCCATCGCTAGTGTCAACGCCACTTTCGTCACCATGCTGAAATAAATTTCTCCAAGCATTCTTTTTTCACATGAAACTAATTTGTGTTGTTAATGGAATCCTTTTGTTTTTATGATTGTGTTCCTTCCTGTAGCGGTTAAATGCAACGATCCAATATTATTTCATTGAGTTACGTCGAAAAAGGTTATTGGCTAGTAGGAAGCAATCAACATTTTACTTGCCGTGTGTTTTAAAGTTCACTGGACTACCACCAGCACGGTATATGCTTCGTTGGAATTACTTAACTATTCAGGATTCCAAATTTACAATGGTGAGTGTTAGAAATAAATTCAAATATTTGTAATTTCTTCAGTAATATTTGTTCAATTTACGGCATATTTTGGCTCAGCAATATTTTTTGGGGGGGGGGGGGGGGTTAAACGACATACCAAATTTCATTCCAATCCGTTCTTTACTTTGGGGTCCACCCAGATTACGAAAGTGCAACCAACATTTTGCAATTTAGTGTTCGTTGTAAGGCTACGCTTCGCTCGCTCCGCCAATTATTGTGTTATGCTTTTAAATATGTGATGACTTACTGGCCTTATCATGTTTTAAAATTTTAATTCATAAACCTGATGACGAAAATTGATTATTTTCGAAACGATGTTCGCCTTTTTATTTTGTAGCACTGTTCGGTTTTTCTTTAATAATTCTGGTTTAAGTCTGCACCATATTTGTATTTAAAACATTAATAATCACACTTAAAAAGGTATTTTTGGCTAAAAAAAAAGTGTTCTGGTTTCTTAATAATTCTAACTTCTGTCATTTGTCAAAAAGTCTAATGGGACTTCTGCAGTTCACGTCGCTTTCGATGTACAAGTTTTACAGTGGCATTAGTTTATATACAACAGTAAGCGGGGTTAAAAAGTAACAAAGTAAAAGTTTCTCGCACAAGGTAGAATTAGTTGTTAATTCGGTGCATGAACACGTAGCACCATATTCAGAAGTTTAAATTTAACCCTTGTTCAAAGACATGCACTCACATGGATGCTGCCACCTTGTTGAAACACGATGGCAGCCTCCATACCTTCAATAAGATGTCAGCCGTAGTACTATCTAGCTATATATAAATAAAACCAGATAGTACTTATAAAGGTAGATTAGTAAGGACAACTTGCCCACTTAATATCTATTCAAAAAATAAACTGTTATTGACTGCAATTACTGCACTTATTCCATATTCACTCTTTTTTTGAAAGTGTTAATTTAAAGTTTTGCTTTTCTAATGCATTTAAGTAAAGACTATTTTTTTTTACATATTAGTTATTTTAATTAACTAATATCTAAAAAAATGTATTTTTTTTCGCTTAAACGCATTAAAAAAGCAAAACTTTGAATTAACACTACCACGATATTTAAAATATCTTAAATCTTTAAGTTTCAAATTAACCTAATAATACTGCTCAAATTAACTCAAATTAACTCAAATTAACTT
Organism: Lithobius niger; assembly: GCA_023313725.1. Taxonomy (NCBI): domain Eukaryota; kingdom Metazoa; phylum Arthropoda; class Chilopoda; order Lithobiomorpha; family Lithobiidae; genus Lithobius; species Lithobius niger. The sequence continues at coordinate 15,315 of JAHWFP010006982.1, forward strand.
TATTGCCGCTTGTTACACTGCCAACATGTCGGACACTTTCATGCTTATCATTGGCTCGCTTAAAGATGTTACTCAATGTAAAAAAAAAATCCATAAATCAATCCAGTCCTTCAGCACACAATGAACAAAACAAAACAAAACAAAATAAACAAAACAAAAATTACATCTGCTCCGTATCACAAAAAAATCAGTTCTTGTAGCCTATCCCAGCCCAATGTAAGATTGCTTCACGAACTTTAAAACATGTACGTAGTTTATTATCCTTCCCATAATCATGAATAAATTAAAAGCCTTAAATTCAAAGGCACTTGTATCGCTTCTCCACTTCAAAGGTCTAACATATTAGGGAACATTCCGGATCAACTCTTAATTGCTTTTACTAGGAAATTCGATACGCACATCATAAAACTAATTTGACTGAAAGTTCTTATTTTTTTGTTTGTGAAATATTTTGAGAAAGGAGGTTCCATTGATATTATGAACTATGATGTTAAGCTTTTCCGTGAAGTTTAGGTTGGGTGGCCTAATGGAATTTTAAGCCTCCAATACTAAATTCAATCTTCTGCTTTCAAACAAGATTCAGTATGAAAGGCTTCTGGATGTTGTTGTTACATAGTATCCCTGAAATTAGCTTTTTCCTGGGAAAATACGTTGGTCTAAGGTAAAACACGGCTAGAAACGTGCATTGAAGATACATTATAGAAAATGCGTGTACAAGGGAAATATCAACAAATTTAAGCAGGCCTATGCGAAGTTAATAAAATTAATTTTGTTTATTATTTTTTTTTAAATTCCACCCTTTTCGGATGGTTATTACAGCAGACTATAGTTTCACGAAAACAAAATTCTTCATTTTTCAACAATAGTGACTTTTGCTTACTTATGAATGACTTATGAAGACTTATGCTGCTATTGGAACATAATAATTGTTGTTGAATAACCAATTCTTGAGTTGCAGGTTAGAGTCATAAATGTGACTTAGCTTTACTCCAACAATTATATTGTTGAATAATCGAATATAATCGTAGAGTAAAGCTTCGTAGTGTTACTTGCAGTGACATTTATGATTATAAATTGTAACTTAAAAGTCATTTACCACTTTGTTAGATTTATCGACGCAAATGTAGTTATTGGAGAGCACATTTGAAGTCAACAGTTAAAAAGCATAAAATGATTGAATATTTAAAACAAACATATTAGTTGTGCGGATCATAGACTTAATAATGTGGACGTAATTATGCTGGTCGTAGTGGCTGACCATTGACAGAGCTCAGCCTATCTGACCGGTAAGTGGGAACGGAAAACTAGCTACACTGATCTGGTTGAAGTGAGATACTAACAATATCTTTCATCAGTTACGGGATCAATTCTAAACTTTTTTAGACTTTTGCTTCGCCCCTGCCGCAAGTTTACCACATGCTTTTCTGTCTTCTTAATAAGAAGTAAACTTGCTGTAACTGTTGCCTCAAATACGTCTAGTGAAAAATAGACACAGATGCAAACCTCTTTACGTTGCCTTTTGGACTTGTATGTCAGATTGTCTGAGCGGGGAATCGAATCCACGACCTTTGAAATCAAAGCGGCCGAGGTCCTATCGTTGAGCCATACTGACCTTTGGTTTCCAAGGTCGTGGGTTCGATTCCCCGCTCAGGCAATCTGAAATATAAGTCCAAAAGGCAGCGTAAATAGGTTTGCATCTGTATTTATTTGACTCCTATTGAACCTTCGGCTTTCCGTATTTAATTACGTCTATAGTGATGTTTAAAACTGATGCGGTACATATGTGCTAGAATAGTTTGCTTCAGATGACGTAAAGCTTAGAAAAATTAATAAAACACAGAACTAAATAACAGCAGGAGCTTTTTCACTCTGTTTAGTTTTGATATTTTTTTTTATGGATTAGTGTATTTTCTTTTTCTCTCTTTTTTTCTGTATTGAAGGCAAGGCCCAATATGAGTGGAGTTACCATTCGAAGCATTGTGCTCTTGGGCCAATAAGAACACATGCCTCGAGTTCAAGATCAACTGAATTACCCTAGTGCCTACTATTTTTTATCAATTTATTATGAATAGGCCTAACAGTAAATACCTGAGTTCCAAAATTATGAACTATTACTGAGTTTGAGTAAAGAATATATTGACTGTAAATACGCACAACGAGAACAAATAGGCCTTGACAGCAATTGACGATCCTAAATAAACTTATAATTTCAAGCATATCGAAACATATTTGAAAATAGACACGTGCTAAGCTCAATCTAAACAACGCCGCCTTAACTTAGGATATAAGTCAACACTTTTAGTAGTTATCCGTAGTTAGTAATTTAGACCCTATAACGCTTTCATCGTAACGTTTGCAATTGGTTCAGTATGTCTGCAATTGGGTCACTGAGATTCACTTAGAATCTTCTTGTATAAGTGGAATTGATCAATAACACGTGAATACTTGTTTTCGGTTTCGTTTTATTTTTGAAGTTCTTTAGTTGTTGTACCTACACTAATTGCTGATTAATTCTCCTAATATTTATTGTGTGATAAATTTCGCACATTTGAGAATAAGTAACACCAAAATCCTTTACCCAACTTTATTAATTTGGGAACTTACTAGAAAATTACTGCATACAAATCGTATTCAAAATTTATAGTAAATCGTGTGTTAAATTCAAAAAGAAATATAGAAGAAAAGCTCATTAACTCTGCTTCGCACCACATATCACTGCACGTTGAACCCCTATTGATTTTTTTTCAATACATTGTGTAATAATCGTGATTATGTGTTCTATTCCATAATGAAATCTTGTCTTGCATTGTAAAAGAAGCATGACAGCGTATGATAGCAACTCATGCCAAACTATTCCCCGGCCAAGAAAAGACTATTTCGCATGATACGCAAAACGAGACGTGCATAAAAATGCCCTCTTTCTTTCGAAAAAAAAAACAATAACGTTCAGATTTGGTATGCACGCCAATTTTGTTCCGAACAGTACTTCCGACTGCTTCTTTTGAACTTTCTTAGTAAATATGTATTATGTTTTTTATCCAGACATATTTTTTTTATTAAAGTTATCTGATTCAAAAGGAGAACTGCTATGATGTGTGGACATAAATACTATTATAAGTAGAAATGAACGGTTTCTTGGATTCCTAAAACCTCTCATGTGTTATTCAAAACGCGAAATCAATTTTCAGTCAGACATTTTCAACATTTTTTCAGACTAGTACAACTGAATAGCAGTTGTTGGGGAGAACTAGCAACAGTTATGGAAACATACATTTTTGGATGAAAATTTTAGCCAAAGTAGAACGAAAAGCTGTAAACATTCTAAAAATGACTAAACTCAACAAAACCAGTACAAGCTCTTCTGAACTAGGTTTAGACATCTTTAGAATAGTTTACAAGAGTTAAGAAGCATTTATAGCTTTTTAGCTGGGCTTCGAGGCAAACCTATACGCAATCCTTTTTTTGTTGCTTTGTGGACTTAATAGTTTTCTGGAAGGCATAAATGTCAGAGTGGTTGAGTGGGGTATTGAATAAGCCTAAAGAAACTATCTTTAAAGTATTGCCTTTGGACTAGCTGCAACGATAGTTCTGCTTCCACTAAGATCATAATTAATTGAAAGAAAATTGTAAGCCATTTTAATTTCAAGTTACAAGGATACAATGCTGGAGAGATGTTTTCTACCTGCATTTTTCTTTGAAACAAAAGGTCGAGTAACTCTCACATATACTGACACGGACAAAAGGAAACGGCCAAAGACAGTACTTAACCAACTCCGTTATGCCCTTTGTCCTTTGATTATTTTATTTCACGCTATATTATGTGGGCTTTACTGTAATTGGGTGGGTGGTTAGCGTATGTCCAGTTGCATTCGGAAAGTGTCTGCCATGTATATGCAAAATGAACCGTGTATAACTATAACTATGTATATGTGTATGTATATGTACACATATACAAATATGAGCATGTATGCACGGTTAAATGTTGCCTGTGGCTGCCTTCCTTGTGGCTGCTTCCTTGTGGCCATTTTCTTATGACCCCGCTGTCATTATGGCTGAGGAGGGCTTCAATTCTACACTCAAAGTCTGACATGAAGTCTAACAGACAAAGGAAGTAGGTCATTTGTATCTGTATAACTAGCCAAATGAATTAATTTTCCTTGTATATACAGCATAAATAACATTCTAAACACGGAACACGTTACTCGAATAATAAATGTATTCTATAAATCTTTAACTCGAAAAGAAAGAACCTTAATTGCAAGTTCATTGTCGGCTGATGTAGAGTAAATAAATGTTGAATAATCCAGTGATTTCAGAATTTTTACCATCACGGTTAAAATGTTTTATGAACATCCATTACTCTCCTCATTATTTATGTTGTAGGTATTTTTATTCAAGTGGAAAACACTACACACATGACCCGACGTAATATATTTCGATATGACACTCGAATGTTTAACATATGATATCTTTGAATGCAAAGTTCCATATCACAGCAATTGTTGCGAACACGCATTTTATCAAAACCGTTCAATGCCATATCCTAACGGACTCTTAATATTTCTTACCAGATATGCATGTACAGTTCCGACAGAAAGTAAATTTACAAACGTAATGTCATTATATAGCGAAAAAAGGCATTGTTACATTATGGCATTGTTGAATCTAAGCAAATACCGTGCATCAGCATACACCAAGGTACGTGCATGCCTCTGTTGACGCTTGTCTCACTATAACAATAATTCTGGGTTTTGTAAATTTACTTTCTGCCGGACATAGGTACAACTATTAGTGCGACTAGGAAGTTGGATTTGGGATTTATAGTCGAAGGGCGTCGCACTTCTGGTTAAATTTGGTTAAACTGGAAATAAAAACGTCCAGGCTGGAAATCAGTTGCATCTGGAGTTTATTTGTACGATGGCATGGTTGGATGAAGGAAGTTAGAAGGCTTGCCACGACTTACAGCATTTCGGTGGTGGATGTTATTGAACGTTCGCCTAAAAACCTTTTAGACTTTCCTTCAGTAAAGTAGTCCTAATTTTGAATAGGCCCGACCTGCATAAGGCCAGAAGAGCAGACCCTAAATCGGTCCGCGTTGGTCGAGCAAAAGTAGAAAAGAGAAGAAAAAACCAAAGGAAAGCCTAGCACGAGAATTTAGGTTCACGCATGCGTGGAAAGCCTTTCACACAATTTTATATATAATATTTAACACAGCATTATATTGCATAGCAAATTCTTATATAAAGAAAGAGGCCACAATATTCCACTGATCGCCCCCAGGGGCCCAGTGCAGCGGGGAGTGCCAGCACTAAATGTGCCTGAGGGCACAAGGACATCAGACGCAAGACAAGCCTAAGGGGTCAAGTTGATAAACGCCAGGACGATGGGGATGATAATGTGAGGGTCCCATGTCCCAACGAACCAAGGCCCATCGTGTAACGGCGCCAGGAGGTAAGCTCTGCCCAAGGCCAACAGGCAAATCGAGGACTGGCAAGCTCCGTCACTCTAGGGGAGGGGGCGGCCGAGAATTTGGAACCTCCGGTGACCGTCATGAAAATGAAGATATGAAAAGAAAAAAGACAAAGAATTAATTTTCCAGTCGTACTAAACTCTTAGAACAATTAACAATCTTATTTCTAACAATCTTAGGTAGCAAAAGTTACGGACATTAAGCCGTAAAACAAACTTGCTTCCCATAGAAAAAAAATCTTAAACTTATTGTTAAATTAACCGAGACGCTTTATTCTCTTTGTTATAGTTTTTTTAAAGTTTTTCCGTTAGTTTTGTTAAACTTCGTAAAGTCTATTAATAGCCATGAAATCAGTGCTTTCATTTGTGCACTAACGGAAATATAAACAATAGCAACGGATAGGTCGTCGTTGCCAGTTTTAAAATCATTACACTAATAACAATGTAAAGGCGTTTAACTCGAACAAAGATGATTGATGCAACTGAAAGTTAACAAGTTCCGATTGTTTTAACATGACGTTACGTCAATTGTTACAAAAGGCGCAAGATGAAATCATCAAGGCTCTTGATGAGCCGATGATTTTGAAGTATTCAAGGTAGGTTTCCAGTAAAAGATCCGAAGTTCTTCAGTAGTCCAGGATTATCAATTTAAGAACCTTTCTTTTATAAGCTGCAAGTTGTTAAAAGCGTAATGTTGGAAATATGGTCTTACATATCAAGAAAGGGTTAACTTAAAATAAAAGGGTTTAAAGGGTTAAAGGGTTTAACGAGCGTTAACCACTCCTGGTCATCTGCCCGAAGCCCTAAGGCCCTATGTCTGCAACAGCCAGATTCGAACTTAAAATAAAATCGAATGCAACAATCGTGTTTTAAACAATATTCAATGCCGGTAAGTTTGACGAAACATTGTTGCTTCAGTCGGTCAAAAAAAAAATTCAAAGGGAGTTTCTAGCTTACTTATTTTGACGCGAAAGTGGTTGGTCTTACACAATTATTAGGCATTCAATTGCAAGAAAATCGGCTTCAGAATTTCAGAAATTATTGTACATAGAAATGTGTCTAACGTGAATTCAAACGTGAATTATGTTACAGACTAAGTCAATTAAATCAGGCTTGACAAATTACAGTAGTTGTAATTCAAGTCACAAATATTCAGCGTGGATACACGTTTTCGGAGTGTTTAAATACAAAACTGAAAAGTTATACAAACAAAACGTATAAAATGTGCAGGTTTGTAATAAATAAAGTCAACAAATAAACAACTTTAAGCAGCGGACAATGGGGAAAAGAAACTTCTTTAGTTTCTTAAGTGTTGCTAGCAAAAGAGATTTTATTTAGGTCCGGGTTAAAAGGATGCTTACATTAGGTTAGGGGAAAATTAATTTTGCAATTACTTGAGTTTGCGTGATAACATTTTGCACGTAAAGTGAAATTGATTCTTGAATTTTAAAGCCTGCTTCGGCTAATACCGGGCGTCGTATCGTACACCCAAGCAGCTAATGGAAAAATAAAATCATTGGTCAATTGTACAACTGAATCGCGAAGATAACGTCTTGCATAACCACTACTTTCGCGACTGTTAACGGGGAGAATTTAGGCGCCGAGTTAACCAAGAAAAGACACTGGTGAGAACGAAGAGGGGCCTCCATGGCTAACCAACATGCAAGTTATGGTCAGAATCAATTTAAACGTCACACGCATTAGTCTGCGAGCAGACTAGGAATGACGCAAACTGAGCGCACAGAACCCTGGCGAAGTGCTGCAGCACAACTTTGAGACGTAGCCCGTCCTAGTTGCACCAGTAAAACGTCTAAACTCGGATAACCGGTTCCTCTATAACTACTTATTTCGAAACTTTGGCAGGCTCAGTATTAGTATACTCCAATTTAAGCTTACCATGTTCACACGTATTAAGCTATCAGTAGGAGCCTCATTCAACATGCGTTTTAGATCCCTAACAGTAGGGGGCGGGCCGGGGGGGAAAGTTAAGTATTAAGATAAATCATGCACGAAGGACGCACTCAGGTTTGGGACCTAACCATTTTCCACGAGCAACACCAAAATCAATCAGTTGTACGACCATAGAGGCACTTTCCTTTAAATTTCTTAAAAATTTCAACTTCACGCTCAAATGAAAAGGAGTCAAATCATAAGTTCTCAAAAACGTCAAAAATAGAAAAGCATCAATCATTTGTTTTGAGTAGACAGCGAAACCTGACAATGAGGTAATGGGAAAATGAACTGCATAGAGTTGATGGGTAACAGTTTTCGTAGTGAGCAAATCAGTTACGAATGGGTATAGAGGCAAACTTAACGTTGTTACACCCAATTTGCAATTTGCAAACCTTCAAATTTAGTGGCGGCCATTAGGAAAAAAGGTCAAGAAATTTTCCAAATCATAAAGGTTCTGAGGTTTAAAAATTTGGAATCTTAATTTTCAAAACTGATACTCAAAAGGTTCAAATTTAGTAACAAGTGTTTAAGAAATTAGGCAGGCTGAGCAGCAGTACTGCATTTTCACACCAGAATCGTGACAGCTCACCAAAACATTTCTTGAAGTTCTGAACTTACCCATTTTATTTTGGGAATTGTTTCAAGATAACTTATTTTGGGTGGTTTAAGCCATTTTCAGTGTTTCACGTGTGAAGGGGCTAATTCTGTACGAGAATTTTGCATAGCTCTCAGTGTCATGTTTTTCATGTAGTATCAAAACATACAAATGAATGATAAAAATAATAAATGGAAGAGCTTTATTTAGGCTGCAAAAAGAGGTTTTTACACATTTTTCAATAAAATATGAAAGCTTAGATTTCTGATATTTCAACCATGAGGGTTCCATTTCTGGCAAGGTTCTGAACAGCACTTCTGAGTTTGTCCAAATTAGACGTGATGAAAGGAGTTTAAGACGATCTTTATTTTGTTTTTATTTTAATCAAATTCTCCTGGAATTTCGTCATGCACCGGACGCAAATTATCAATATGTTGGTAATTTTTCTGGATTAATCCAGTACCAAGATCCCTCACTCGATATATCAGAGGGGAGACCTTTTCATGGATTATGTAAGGCCCACTATACTTTGGTGCAAGACGAGCCGCAAAGTAATTGGATTTACTGGAGATGTGGTGCGTTTTGACCCAAATTCTGTCTCCAACATTAAATTCAAAATCTACATTACGACCAGCATTTAGCTTATCACTAATGTACTTTCTATCAGAAACTCTAAAACGTCTTACCCTTTCAATAGCCTTTTGTAGATTTCTCGACAATTCTGCTGCGTACAGTGCAACAGGCTGTTCTATGACTTTATCTAATGGTGGCTCGAGACCCATTGAGAGTTCTCGACCAAAGCATAAGAAAGCTGGTGTATAGCCTGTCCTTGAATGAATTGAGCTATTCAGAGACATGATAAACATGGGCAACTTGTCTGCCCAGTCTCTCTGAGATTCACAGAACATTGTAATTTGCCTGTTGATTTTTTTCATTACGGTTTCCACATTTGCATTAGCTTGAGGGTGATAAACCCCGGTGTGGGCTGCCTTAATGCCAAATCGTCTGTACAGTTGTTTTACTAATTTTGCGCAGAATGGTGGTCCTGAGTCTGAAATAATTCGGACTGGAACGCCAAAATATTTGATAAAGTTGTTGATTAGCAACGTCACAAATGTTTTGGTATCAAACTTTCTACAAGGGTATGCGTCTGTGTAGCCCGAAAAAGCATCTGTTATTACTAAGATGTGTTTGAAATTTGAGCCTTTGCTTGCTGGTAAGCTGCTTTTCCAATCGACGTGAACAGTATGCCCAGGATAGTAAAGAGGGCGGAGTAAAGTCTACCGAGCATCTGTGCGCCACGGCCTTTTTTTGTTTGGCACTGGTGACATTTTTTAACAAATGCATGGACTAGCTTTGACGCTCTTGGAAAATAATATAAATTATATAATCGGGCTAGAGTCTTACGAGCGCCGAAATGTCCGCCTGGTAGCGTGCTGTGGTGGAGTTCAAGCACTCGTCGTTGCAATGAGAGTGGAACAAAAATCTTAATCTTAGTCGAATTAACAGGATCTTCAGACAATTCAATAAAAATAATTTGCTGTTTAGTGTCAAAATAACACATTGGCAAGTACTTATCAACGAACCTTTGCAATGAAGGTGAAGTTGCTTTCCAAGGTTTACCTTGTAAAACCAGAAGTAAAACCGACATGAATGGATCCTGCTTAGTTGCTTGCGAAATCTTAGAAAAGGTTAATTGTTCTATTTCAATATGACAGCTAAAACAGTCATTATTGAAGAGATAAACTGGCCTTTCAAATTCTGGCAAAGAAACTGGTATAAGAACTGGATTCATTTTTTCTTCTGGTTGCAAATCCGATTCATAAAGGCGTGATAACGAATCAGCTGCGGTATGCAGTTTGCCTGGTTGCCAAATTAACTTTGCTTCCAAAGAAGACAAGAAAACTAGCCATCTGGCCAATCTGCCAGTTCTATTATGGATTCGTTTAATCAAAGTCAGCGGTAAATGGTCCGTGATTGCTAAAATTTCACCTCCTTCCACCAGGTGACGCCATTTTTTTAAAGCAAAGACCACCGAGAGTAATTCTTTTTCCGTTGTGGTATATTTACGTTCAGCATTACTTAATTTCCTGGAGGCCATGTCTACAGTTACGTATTGCTTGCTATCTGGCTTCTTCTGGCAAAGCAAAGCTCCAATGCCTACTGAGGAAGCATCATCCGCCATAATGGTCCAGCCTAGTTCTGGGTTAGGATGAGCAAGAATTGGAGCCTTCAACAAACTTGATTTCAGTTGCTGAAAAGCCTGTTCTTGTCTGTCACCCCAGTAAAATGTTGGATTTTTGCCCTGCAACACATCAGAGAGCGGTGCCGCAATGTGAGCATAAGAGTAAATGAACTTTCTGAACCAGCTGGCGATCCCCAGAAATTTCCTGATTTGGGAGATTGTCTTAGGAGTTTCCCAACATTGGATGATTTTTACCTTAGCTGGGTTAGGTTTCACACCGTCACGGGTGACTAGGTAACCAAGAATGAGCATTTCTTTCTTACAAAACTCACTTTTCTTGAAGTTGAGATTTACACCTTCACGTTCAAGTTGAGAAAATGAAGCTGCTAGAGCATCATAGTGCGCTGGCCACTTAACATTTCCAATGCCCCAGTCATCGCTGTAAGAACTACATCCGAGATGACGGACAGGATCAATTACTGCATCCATGGCTCTGCAGAATGCAGCTCCCGAATTTTTGAGACCAAACTGACATCTCTTTGCAACGTACTGCTTAGTAATGGTGACAAAACTAGCAATTTTACCACTGTGGTACTCCATTGGTAAATTCCAGTAAGCGTCGGTCGCATCGAGATTGGAGATGTAAGCACAGTTAGCATACTGTTCCAACACCTGAGAAATGTTTGGGAGTGGGTAATTATCCTTAGGAATATTAGAATTAAGAAGGACGTAAGAAATAACAAGACGAGTGCTTCCGTCTTTTTTTGGCGTCAAGAAAACTGGTGAGCTATGCTCACTACACCCTTCTTCAATTACTCCACACTGTAGCATCCTTTCAATATGAACCTCAATTTTTTGTTGTTGAAGCCATGAGCAACCAAAAGGCTTCTGAGCTATTGGTGCAGCCCCACGAATATCAATAGTCATTGGCTGAGCATGCTTAAAACACCCAACTCTAGTAGAGAAAATGTGCCTATATGCCACTAAAAGATTGTAGAATTGCTCTTTTTGAACACTATCTAAAATTTCAATTGCATCTACTTTTTGTCTTAATGCTTCTAAGCTTGGGTGAAGCTCCTCATCAATAACATGGCTGATGGCATTGTGCTGAATGTCATGCAAGGGATTGCGACGTAAGTGATAAGTGAAACCATCATATGGTGCCCAAAACCACACATTTCTCTGGTAATCAGTCACCAAACCAGACCATTGCAGGAAATCTACTCCTAAAATGATTGGCTGGAGACAAGATTCCATCAAAATGAATGGATAAGTAAAAACCTTCTTCTTAATTTTAAAGGTTACCCTGACAAACCCTGAGCAAATTGCCCAGCGACTGTCAGCACAGCGTACTCTATACTCACGACGAACAAATTTGAAACCCATTTTGATAAAATCACTCTTCATTCTTGCATCAGCAAAAGACAAACTGGAACCTCCATCAATTAAGGCATCAGCTGTGTCAATCCCAATTTTTATAGCTAAATATCCACAAGGAGCTGATTTGGGCTCCAATGGTCCATGAACTGAATAAGGCAACTGACTATAATTCAACTTATTAGGTTTGGTAAAAGTCCTTGGGTAATTTTTCCCTAAAAGATCTGGTGGTAATGCTGAGGGCTTCAAAACCTTGTCAAAATTGGGCGTTAAACCTCCCTCAGCAAAAGGTTGATACCCTACTTGTTTAAATCACTTTCTGTGGCATCCGGTTCCAAACCACCAATGGCGTTTACTTGCTGTCGAAAACGTGCAGGGCGCCTATCGGGATGCAACTGCCAGCAAGTGTCACTCGAGTGGCGAGCACGATGACAATGTCCACAGACTACTGGCTGCTTTGGTTTAACAAGAACCTGATTTTTGTTACCAGTGGCATTGCTATATGCAGCTTGTTTGGGCTGAGGGGTGGAACCAGGTGCTATAGGACTAGTTAAGTCTTTTAAAACTAATTTGTTACTTCTAACATTTTCACAAACAGTTCTTAATTGATAACAATCGGCCATACTGTGAGTGGTAGAATTGTGCAACATGCAAAATTTCTTATCCTTATTTGCAGAATTAGAAGGAAGAGCTTCTCGAGTTTTGTCCTGTTTAGAAGTTATGGTTTGGTTTTTAATGGCAGAACCAGCAACAGGTACAAATGTCTCCATTGAACAACAAAAATCAAAAAACTCCGGTAATTTGCTACATTTTGTTTGCACTATGTATGGTCTAAGTGAATCAGTAACATTGCGTTTCATAATGTTAATAATCTCAGCATCACGGCCACAATAATTTGCCTGAATCAATATTTTGTTACATCTCCCGAAATATTCTGTGAAGGTTTCATTTTCACCTTGTTTCAACACATAAAATTGGTTTAATAAACCGATGTTTTTATCTTCAGAATGAAACTCTTCAAGGAATGCTTTTGTAAATTCAGCAAAACTTGCAAATGGCTGATTTTGTAAAAACCAGAGTGCTGCCTGATCTCTTAAGACAGATGGCACGTAAATATGTAAAAATTCCTTTTCATCAAATTTCCTAGTTTCAAGCATGATGGTTAAATCCATTAAAAACTTAAAACCAGATATTTCAGTGTCTAAAGAACCCGAATAAACCTGAGCTGAAACAGAGGGTGGTTTAAAAATGGGTAGACTTGATTTTAAGTCATTACCGACTTGTCTTTCCTGACTGACCTTAGCCGTATTAGATGCTAAAGCTAAAGTATTAACGACCTCAGTTAGCTTTGAAACTTGGCTACAAAGCTGAGTAAACTCATTGCTTGGGGGTGGAATTACTGGAACTCCACCTTCAGCCAAGTTTGGCAGACTACCAGTATACATTTGCTGGGGACAATTTTTAACACCAGTTGGAAAGATTAATGGGTTCGTTAAATCAGTGGCTAATTGCTTACTTAAAGTCACCTCATTAAATCTGTTTTGAACAGGACTTATATTTACCTCTTGACGAACTTCAGGTTGAACAGCAGTGTACAGGTGAGGTTTGAGCAACTGTGGCTGATTCCCAGTTAGAAGGCTGGAATGTTTGTTTTTAGGTGATGCTTGACTCCCACAGTCCTTTTGTTCCATTCTCAGTTTCCCCAGGGTGCCTGCGAGGCAACTCTGTCTGCTGGAAGTGACGGAAGATGGAATTGATTCAGCTTGGCTACTTGTACGGCTTGATGCTACGCTTGATGCTACGTCAGAGTGGTCCATCCATGGAACTCTCTCCCTAGGGAGGCAATACAGGCGTCTTCAGCCGACCGTTTTAAGTTTCAGTTGAGGAAAACTGGCCTCCGAATTTTCTTGAAGAGACCAGAGTTTGTATGTGAATGATGCCCTTCATTCATTTTTTTTTTAATCATTATATGACAAGGACTAGAGTAAGCGGTTTCACCCTTCTAGTACCCTACCACCTTTGTGTGGTTAAACCTTTTATTATATTATTATATTATTTCTTGTGCTTTTTCCTTTGTAGACCAATCTTTTCGGATCCATGCTTCAGATGCAGGTAAATTCGGCTGTGGAGTGGTAAAGTCATTTCCTAAGCGACCTCTGGCAAGCAGAATGGCATCAACTGATGATCGAACTGGCGAAAATGGTAGTCGACTTGGCCTGGCTTGGCTCGGTAGGTCTCTTTCGTCTTGAGACCTGTAGACTGGAGTACTACCAGATGGTGTAAAGTTTCTTAAACGTCCCAAGGTAACTTGATCGCATGGTGGGGTTGACGCTGAGTAACCTCTGGCAATTGATGCTGCTTTTACCCGTGTTTGTGATTTGGGTTGGTTACTAATTGCAGCTTCAGCAACAGAAGACGATCTATGTAAGGCATCATGCCCACTCGAAGGAAGATTTTCCATTATCCAAGTTGCTGTCCTATCATGACGCCTAAGTCCTTCCATTAAAGCTTCATGATCAAGCCGTTCAGAGGATGACTCAGAGGGTAGTGGAAGATTTTGTGCATCCAACATCCTAGTGGCCTGACTAATCTGAGCACTATCTCGTGCAGTGCTACGTAAATTGTACCCATGACAACTTTCAAAAATCGATTTATTTGACCTGTTACTCATAGTGGATTGTATCAGACTTTTTAAGTGCCAAATTAAGGCTTATTGAGCAGAGGACTCCAATAGGCTACAATAAAAAAAGCTGAAACACGACTAGCGTCAGGCTAAAGTGCGTATTTATTTGATGTAAATAAAGGTTATAGTACCCTTGCACTTAAATTTATTTCAGGGATTAAGAGCGGTTTAGAAATATAAACTAAGCTACCTAATATGAAATAAAAAAAAATCGAGTTTTTAAAGGTCTCGAACTTTAAAAGCAATTAACCTAAGTTAAAGCTATCTATATTTATTCTGCCTTAAAACTAAAGCATTTAAATATTAAAACCCGTATAGTTATTTGCTAACGGCTTTAATTACAAAGTACACGCTGAAACAAGTTAATTTCTGGTCTTAAACACAAGCTAAGACTTAAATAACTGTTTTGAAACTTCACAAGCAATTAACTGCGGTTAACAGCTAATGGTAGTTAATGTTGCGACATGCTGAAAGCTTTTGTACAACACCGTAAAATAGTTGAATGCAACCTAAGTGACTAAAAAGTCCTTCCCAGGTTTATACAAAAACACGGAAAAATAAACTGTTAAAAAACCAGTTTAAATTAACACACAAATAGCGTCTGGCTACAGTGCAAGCAAATTTAGGGGTAGGTTTTAAAGCCCCTAAAGGGAGTATAGAAAACACGTCCCTAATTCAAAGTAAAAGGCGAGGTTTTTTTTTTTTTTAAAGACTCTTAACCTTAAAAGGCAATTATGTTAAATGCTAGGCATTAATGTTTGCTTAAAGCTTAAAGTAAGTTTCACTCGGAAATCAAACTAAAAGTGACACTAATAAATGGTGGAGTTTCGAACATTAGGCGCCATTTTGGCGTTTTGAAAATAGTCTTACGGTTTTTTAAACTAATAAATTGCCGGACAAATTTTCTCTAAATAATATAAAAAAAGACTTCTACTTATGCTTACCGAGTTCTTAGGCCGAATGCACCAAATAGTGCGACTAGGAAGTTGGATTTGGGATTTATAGTCGAAGGGCGTCGCACTTCTGGTTAAATTTGGTTAAACTGGAAATAAAAACGTCCAGGCTGGAAATCAGTTGCATCTGGAGTTTATTTGTATGATGGCATGGTTGGATAAACGAAGTTAGAAGGCTTGCCACGACTTACAGCATTTCGGTGGTGGATGT
>JAHWFP010006983.1:0-12946 GCA_023313725.1 Lithobius niger
GTACAAGCAGAATCTCGCACCAAATACCAGTATTGTTTTAATATGAAAAAGCATTAAAATTATGACAATAGTTCATTTGTCCTTGTGTTGTAGAGCTCAAAACAGTCCAACAATCAGTTAAAGATCAACAATGGTAAAATTGGAATTCTAAACATTACACAAAAGTGGAGTCAAATGTGCTTTTCATTGATGTTACAACCAGCGCTTGTTTATAATAATAATAATTTTGTTGCCAGAGCAACAGGACTGGCAAGGACCCAGGGCATCACTGACTGCCAGCCCAAAGAGGGGACAGCAGTGAATACGTGAAGAAAAGGAAAAATGGTGCAACAAAGAGTACTTAATGAGATTATAACAGAGCAAAAGCAAAAATTAAAAGCATGCTTACAAGTGAAACATAAAACAAGTTTAAAATAACATGGTCAAATGAATTGAAATAGGTGGGGCAGGTGGGTCACGACTGCCTTACCACCAAGGTTATACCTACCAGGAACACAACGATACTCGAATATAACCAAAAATAAGACAAAAAAGTCATATAAACATGGATCCGGAAATGAACCCATTTTTTTGTTATTTTTTAGTTTATTCAAAGTGGTCAATAAAATAACGCAATAAGAAGAATCTTCATTTTTTGTTGTCATACTCGGTGTTCAATGTACGGGGTTACATAAGGGTAAACCAAATTTCAAACCGTTTCGCTGTACGACCAACGGTTCAAAAGTTATGGCTATTTGAAGGTACACAAATTTTGGGGGTGGGCCGAAAAAATTTTTGACAGAGTTACCAAAAAAGCGCGAGAGGCATAGGGGGTTGAAATGGAGCAAATTTCAAACCGTTTCCCTGTACGACCGACGGCTCAAAAGTTATGGCTATTTGGAGGCACACAAATTTTGGGGGTGGGCCCAACAAAATTGTTAACAGGATCAAGTAAAAGCTGGAGTGGCATGTGGGGTTGATTGACGGGGGACCAAATTTCGAACGTTTGGCTGTAGAACCATTATTTTAGGAGTTAGGACCAATTTAAGGAATTTCGGAAAATTCCGGAAAATTAAGGAAAATGTGTGTTAAACCTAAAAAAACCTTTGGTTCGTGTAACCTATTTTTTTTAAACCAAACAAAATCAACCATTTTTTAAACTTAATAAATCACATTACAAAATTTGATCTTTGTAAAAAAAACTTCTTATTTTACAAACAAATTTCAGAATTTCGGAAAATTTCGGAAAATGTATGTTAAACCTAAAAAAAAACCTTTGGTTCCTGTAACCTAATTTTTGTCAAACCAAACAAAATCAACCATTTTTTAAACTTAATAAATCACATTACAAAGTTTGATCTTTGTAAAAAAAAACTAATTTTACAAACAAATTTTAAACTCTTAATAAATTTAAAACAAATTATTTAATATATATTTACTCTCTCCAGCCCACATTGAATCCAGCAGCGTTTTTTCAGCATCGGCCTTGAACACGAACACAAAATCCAGTCTTGCACCTTGAATCCACAGTAATCTGACATTTTAATTCATTATTCACTCGACTTTTAAGCGACTTTTCATCATTAAACTTAAATTGAAATGGTTATACGCATGCGTGGTCAGCCCCACGACGCATGATCGGGAAATTTTGGCTGATGAAATATCCAGAAAATCCATTTTTAGAACTCTAGAATCATCTGGAACTTTCTATTGCATACAGGGTACACCTAAACCGTACAAAAGCAATCGATCAACTATTTTCTGGCTGTACACCTTGCATATATGCTTTAACACAACCATTACACCAGAAATCACAACCAAAAAACTTGTCCAACCAGATATAATTTCCGTTTATTAATGCTCTGGCTGAAATCAGGTTTTCTTATTGCCTTCCGGTTCCGACAATGACGGGTAACAGTGACAGCGATGAACATCAGAAAAAAAATTTGCACGTTTTGTTAACAATCTAAATGAAAACAATTGCAACACAATGCAAGAATACACCCCTATTGCTGTCAAACGGTAAGAATTGACAACTTTAGAGTTAATGTATTCGTGTGGTGAACAAAAACATTTTCCAACCAGCCAACGTGTCATAGTATGATACAGAATCGTCTCACTAAAAACTTGTTTCAAATGCATGAAATTTTACGTTGTAATTTCGTTGTGTATTCAGTAATCATCTATTTAAATAACTGTTTACAATTAAAAGCGCTTCTCCATCGAACTACATGTATGTTAACAGTTAAATTAATGATTTTGACAGGAATACAGTATGTGGTGTAGTGGCCGAGGCTGTTATCAGATTATCAGATTGCTGGTTCGAATCCACGTCTCCCTTTTTTTTTTAGACCTATTTTAAATTAACTGTAACGTAATCTTACCTTTATTTTTTCTAATTTTTTTAATTAATTACTATTTTTTTCTTTTTTTTAAAACGATTCCGTATTTTTTTCAATAGTTACTAAATTTTTGCCAGATGAACCAAGATATTTAGAGGGGAAAAAGCCATAACCTCCTCCCCATTTTTTTCCCTGGATTTGTATACCCCGGGTTTTTTAGATGTGTCGCGACAGCCCAATCGCACTTTTATACTACTAATGGGTCCTGTCCAGGTTGCCAATTATAGATGCGAGATTCACATTATGAGCACATGACCGAATCAGTAGCTTCGGTCATTTTTTCGACTACATCTCTACATCTACAAAATCTGGCCTCAGCCATTTTGTGTGCATCCAATGTTCCTTTGTGTTCCCATCTTCCCTCGTATGTCTTCTCTCGTCCAGACGGTGTGTACAGATTAATAGACATCTTGCCTCTTACTGTTACGGTTAGGTTGGTTCTTGGGCTTATATACCCATTGTGTGTGATGATGTAGCTCAAAATCCACTGTTGGTTTACTATTTAGTTTAAAATGACCTACAACGTGTCTAGACACGTCCGACACCAAAAATGACGCCATTTTGCCGCACGGCCATCTTGGGGTCGTGATGTCACTTCCGGTGACCATTTGGCCTAGTATGACACCTGCTGCTTCACTTCCGTGCTCGGCGTGTATGCTATTACACTATTGACAATCAAGCACAAGATGTCACCAGCGTAGTTTCACCTGCAGCTACAGTAGAACGTCAAGCATCGAAAACTTACGGTAAAAACCTGAATTATTGTAAAATATTCTGCTTAGAAGACTGCTCGATTACGTGTACTTTATTTGACACTTTTCAAGCGTGAACTGTATGTGGATGTAAGGAATATTTACCCGTCAAAAACCCCTCCAATAAGCAGTGTAATGTTCGGAAAAATTCACATGTATTTAAAACAAGTGTTTCTTACTATGGAGGAATTGGGGAAGTTGACGTCTTTTGAATACGAAAGATAGGTGGGGTTTGCTTGTCAGACCGAACAGAACAATGGCGAGAACCCTGGGCAAGTGTGGACAGCCAGGGCCAAAGCGACTGGGGGGGGGGGGGGGGGGGGAGCTTCCCCCCAACCATCCAAGAAACACATACAGTTAGCAAATTCGAGTTGTCGAGATGGCAAAATCGGACAAATTTTCATTGCAAATCCCAGTTTCCAAGAGTACTGGTTAATTATTATCATCATTTCGTCAGTTTGAAAGTAAAGTTTACAATACACTTTTTTCTCATCAGTCTTCGCAACACCCTCTGTGTAGCTTGGAAGTAACTGAAACGCTGCCCCTGATCATTTCTGTTTGCTTCCCTGCATAGCTAGGCTGTAAGGAGTGGGGGAAAAGAAGCTCCGCGAAAATTTGCGTAGTTGGCGAAATTGAAAATTGACTTGGCCGTTTTGTTTGCTATGTCACCACCAAAACTTATAAGAATAACAGATAATGTAGAAAATAAAAACAAAAAATGGACAAAACTGTATCCCCACCGAGTTTGAAGTCGTTAACAATTAACTTCGCGAAAATCATACACAGTTGGCAAAACTAAAAACTGAGTTGCTATTTTACTTCCGGTCTATTAGACAGTGCCACTCAGAAGGGTTTTTAGCGTGGAGCAACTCGTAACTGGTATTTTAGGAGGGAAGAAAATTACTGGCATATTAATATACTAAAACACAACATCACTGCCAGGATTTAAAACGTTTCTTAGGTAAAGCAGAAATATCAACAAACTCTGCATAAAACAAACTCTGCGTAAGGACTTCTGCCAAGTTATCGCCGTCTGAATTTGTAATAGAGTTGCCTATTTGATTTACTACTTCGTCTGCTAGTCCATCAGTGCCTTGGTTTTAGTTAAAATAGTAACGTGAACTAAAGCTGTACTTCATGAAAATCAGGTACAGTTGGCAAAATCAAAAACCGATTTTGTAAAATTGAATTAGATGTTTGATTTTCTGTTGTCCTTTTTCTGTTAACCTATCGCCACTAAATTTGAATTTGTATTAATGCAGAAACAACAACATTTTTCAAATGAAATTTTGTTAAAAAATTTTAACTTGTTAATTTTGAAGGTCCAAAATTTGATAAGATCTCATAAGATCTCATATTAAAGGACAAAAGTGACACCCAAAGGCCACGAAATGAGGGCAAAATTACCCTACGGGACCAGTAATTATTTATCGCCGGGGTGGCTGGAGGAAGGGAAGGGTCATGAAGTTTTTGGACCCTCTCAAGGGAGAGGTCATAAATTTTTCAGGTCCCATCAAAAGGGGAGGTCAAAAACACACTGACCAACTGGGAAAAAAGTCATTTTTGGACCACAAAAATAGCACTTTCAGCAGTCAAAATTTCCAAAAACGGCTAGCTTCTGGGGGGCTCCCCCATGCTGTTTATAAGGTTTTGAAACTGATAATATTATTACTGGAAGTACTGTTTTTGCAAAACACTTTATAGAAAAGTTTTGGCACCTGATTTCTTGGCGTCTTCTGCGTTTCAGGTGCTGACTATGTTAGGATGTGGTCATAGAAGCAAACAGTGTGTTCATCATACTTTTGTAGGAATCTTGACAAAAGATGGGTGTAAAATAATTTTTGGGGGTTGGTCACATCATTTTGGGACCTTAGGGTGGGGGGAATCAAGGTTTTTTCAGGTCTGAAGGGGTGTCATCAAAAATTTAGTGGTCACATTTTCATTTCCCACCCCACCCCCACGGTCATAAATAATGACCGGTCCCCAAGATCCCCTTATCAATGGAAACAAATTAAATTGAAGCATGTTGATTCCAAATGTGAAAGCCCTTCTCCAATAATACCGCAAGTTGTTTGGACAAAACTGGGGTAAAAAGTTTCACCATTTCTTTCGTCTTTCGACGCTCCATTATTTAAAAACTGGAGCATGTTTTTGTTTTAAAATGTGAAAGGTTTTTTACAATGATACCTCTAGGTCTATAGTTGTTTGGGATACAACTGAGAAAAAGATTTCATTACTTTTCACCTTTCGATAGTACATTTAAAAAAAATTTCTGTGCCTGACTTGCTGCCTATGCTTGCACACAGGAGTCGTCATCATTCATTATAGCCTAGAAGTCCAAAATGTACAATTAAGTCAACCCTCAATCGTCAATGGCCAACTGGCCTGTTTATGTAATTCTAAACTGAACTCTGTTTAATTTAATTTGGAAAAAAAAGTCTAAAAAAGCATGATTTAGTCACAATAACATTTTTACGAAACCCACCTACCATCCTAAAAAATGAATAAAAAATCACCAAAATTTGCTTCAGTGTTCACTGGAGGCTAGAAACAGGTACCAAAATAGCATAAAATGCTTCAGCTGCTGAGGCTCCGCCCCGGACCCCGCTGGGGGAGCTTACAGCGCCCCCCCCCCCCCCCGACCCGACCCCCTAGCTGAGCTTGACGGACCTCCCTCAAAAGTACTTTACAGGCAGTACTACCGGCATTCTTTAAACCAGTTGTCAAAATCATAAGATGAGTTGGCAAAACGAGAGTCACTCCCCCCTAACCAAGTACCCTTCGCTACGGCCCTGTGGACGGCACTCGAGCAGGAAATCGAAGGTGCCTATGTTACTACAAATCACGAACACCGAGCTCCCTTAAGCAACAGACTTTGGGTTACAGTCCACCTTTTCAGAGGAATTGTATATATTGGTTTTTGTGAATTCTATTATTCTAATTTCGTTGAGAAAAAACTTACCCTCAAAATCTATACTGCTGACCGAAGAAGAATGGTTAAATTTATTGAGTTAAGTACCAGATGTAAATACTTTCACTGAAAACCTTCCCAGTGCTTGAGTTTGACAAAATTAGTATGCACAAGCTATGTTGTGCTGAAATGTACTTTTTGTTTTAAGTTGTCTTTGTAACCCTTTCATGCGATACCTACCAAGTCAGTCCATTACTCTGTAGAACTTTGATATATTCGATGGCTGAGGGGGATCCCCTTTTATTTTATGCACCATTCTGAAGGATAGCCTTTTTACGGAACAAGTTGAAGTAAGCATAGAGAAATCAACTGACCAATCAGCGCCTTCCACAGTATTGTGAAATAAGATGGCGCCTATCTGATCACGTGTACACTGTTATCACTAGACGTAGACCAATGGAAATCTGGATTGTGAGCCAATGGTTAGCCTTCAGGCGTTTAACAATGAGAGGGATCTTACGTACCAGGTATTATAAAAGCACTGGGTGAAGCTCAAGACGGCACACGGTTCTCTAGCATCCCTACCCTCAAAGCAAGATGGCAACAGAATCTTGATTTGGTCACAGTCAGCCGAAAAGACGTTTTGAACCATCCACCGAAGCTAAAAAAAAGTCTGTGTCCCTGGGGTACCATCTTTCTACACTCCGCCATTTACTGCCCACCAAGGAGAGGTTGGTGCCCCCACCAACCACCACGCACAGCAACAACGACCACTACTACAATATAGTAGGCCAGCCAACAGCTTTCTACACCCCGCCATGTGCTGTCCGCCAAGGAGCGGTTGGTGCCCCACCAAGCACAAACCTCAACAATAACAACAACTAGCAGACCAGTCTACAGCATTCTCCAAGCCGTCATGTGCCGACCGGCAAGGTGAGGTGAACCACCCACTGTTACAGTCTCCACCGATTGGATTGGATTTTATTATAGGGGCCCTGGCCCGTAGCCACATACCCCACCTAAGTCCCCACCGACAGTCCCCACCGACAGTGCCCACCGACAGTCCCCACCGACAGTGCAAGCCCAACACTACAGGATGCAACAATGGAAGAAGTTCCGATTTGGGAACAGGAACCATTCTATCATTCTAGTCAGCCGGCCGATCCATTACTGTACTGGAAGGAATCTTGTCAATGCACCAGTACCTGTGGCCCACTCAACTCCTAACTCAAGTTTCACCAATACAGATAAATTAGAGCGCCGTCTGACCTATGGAGAACAAGCCGAACAGAAACTACCGAAAATTCACAGTAAAAACCCGGGTTTTCTTGAACTAATTAGCTTAACAGAAACTACCGAAAATTCACAGTAAAAACCCGGGTTTCTTGAACTAATTAGCTTCCCTGATTCAACTAGATTACGTGTGCTTTATCTGAGACAATTTAAACGTGTACTGTACGTAGGGATAAGGAACAACTAGGGTTGAGAACCTCCTCAACTAGTTGTAGGATTATTGGCAAGAGTCATATTACTGTGAAACAAGTGTTTCTTAATATGGAGGAATGGGGAAAGCTTACTTGTATCGAATATGAAAGGTGGGTAACCTCTGCTATGGAATGTGTGCGTGATAATAGGCAGATTTGCGGCCAGTACCAAGGTGTAATCGAACAAAAAATTGAAGGCGCATATTATATCACCGAAAAAAAGAGCATCGGGCACCCATGAGTAATAAGCACTGGGTCAGCGTTCATTTATTTAGAGGTATTGTTTATGTAAGCATTAAGCAATTTTATTATTTCAAATTTCATCAGAAAACGGTGCATAGTAAAACCATTTTGCTGACGAGTGATGAATGGAAGAACTTAGTGAAATAAGGGCAGCTGTAACCACTTTTATTGAAAAAATAACCGCTGGTTAAATTTTGTTTATGTTGTTGTTATTGTATATGAAATATCATTTGCTGTTTAATTTGATTTGTAGAGAAAAAAGAGAATTTATGGCTGTAGCATGCGAACTAACCGATAGTCTCAGCATTGTTCAATACAATAGATGTTATTATTTTTTATTGTAGATGAAAAGAAAACTGAGCTGATTAATTATATCGGCGGCATAATTGATGTTGATGGCTTTCCAGTTCCAGATAAAGTATTCAAATTCCTATGCAAAGAATTAGATGTTGCCTATCTTTATAAACCCGTCACAGAGCGTTACACATTTAGAGTTGGAAAATATGACGATTTGCCGAGAAAGGTGAGGGTTACAGCTAGCTGGGTCATGAGGAACGTACATGGACTTAAATTTCAGGATTGCAGTACAGACCTCCCTCAAGATTCGCTTCTTTCTATTGTGTCCGCCATTCAGGCGAGCTGCGTTGTCGAGAGTAACAGATCGTATATAGCTTTTAAAAGTGGGCACTATGAAAAAAAATGACTAAGGTCACTTTGTATACCCCCACATTAACCTTGAAAGTTTTGGCTGCCCGCATTTTGATGAATTGCTAAATATGTATCATGTAATTTCAGCACCCACCTGTGGGCTTCACGCTTATGCATCAGCTGGTAAAATTGCGCTTGTCCACAGGCCGAAATTATGTTATTCTGGAAATGGTTGTTGAATGAAAAAATAAGTGTACTTTTTTCTGTCCGTAAAAAAATGATTAGGTAAATAGTAGACTGTACTTTCGTCACGTTAATGCATTAGCTGAAAAATATGTTATTTCAAAAATTGCTCTTAAATGAATAAAATGCTATGTGAATAAAAAATTAATATATTTTAGCACTTGTGTTTGTATTTTTTGTGTGCATGGAATGAAAAATGTTTGACGTAAGAAAAATCATTTAATTGTCGGGTGTCGAACCATATTTGATTAAGCCAAGCTAATTACTTTGTGACAAACCACCACCCCTTCAGGCATGCAGCTGAGAATGGCTTAATGATTCATAACTTGACTGAAAGGGATATAAGCACTACCAGTAAATGCAAGCCAAATTGTGAGGTGACTCTGGCAGGAAACTCCAGAAAAAAACTTGCTTGCTTTAACCCAGTATGGTTCGAATACAAATTTGTACATGTGTTGAAAATTATATCGAGTGTGTTATTTTGAGACGCATCTGCACTGGCAATGAGCAAAGTTTTATTACAGAAAATGACAGGCACTGTGGTAAAGAAACTTTAATTTTATATGGCACCAGCTAATGAATAGTGAGAAAGACGTAGGTGTCGAAAATTAAATTTGACTGTTTATTTAAAAAAAAAATAATGTATTCTGTATCAAGAGTTAAGCTGATGTTTTAAATGAGTATTCAGTCCTAATGCCACGGAAGTTGGTTAATCACATAACCCAAAGTGATTATTCAGCAAAAAAAAATTTATGCTATGGTATGCAGCCATGGCTACCAAACTTGTGACTCTTTCAGTCAAGGTGAATGTATTATTATTATTACTATTTTAAATATGAATATACAGTATTAATGCACTACTGTCTCACACACTTCTAATAAATTTGATTTGCCAGAACCAGATTATTACAATAGTGAGAAGCTAGTAATTGTTATTATAACTCAACACTCTTTTTAACAATAAAAAACAAGTTATAAATAACTTGTTTGGGATCATACTTGCAAGTTACACTCACACGGCACTTTTTATTAAAATTTGAATAAAGAGTCATGAACCAAAAAAGATTCACAAAATGGGGCATAGTTGTCTTTTAACTCACGATGCTCAGCGCTCTGTGGTAAAAAAAAAAAACTCTTATATTTGTAATTGTGCTGTTGCATTCGCAAGCTTTAATATTCCCATATTAAGTGAGACTATCTTTTTGTAACTTTTAATCCTGCTGACAAGCAAAAGGGATAGCCTACTTACGATATTCTATTAACACTAACAGTAAAATGCATAATGGAAAACTTTTACTGTCTTGACAAGTTGTGAGATGACTCGGACAGGAAACTGTAGAAAATTATGTAAAATACTAAAGCTAAATAAAGTTGGCTTGCTTTAACCAAGTATGGTTCGATGAATTTTAACGGGTAAGAAAGATAGCGAAAAGAATTAAAATGGGTAAGCAAAGTTATTTACTGAAAAATGGCAATGTCTGCTAACAAGTCACGCGGTGTGTTAAAGGTACTTATAGTCAGAAAATGGCATGAGAAAAGACGTAAGTATCGGAAAAAAGAGTGACTACTTTTAAAGAAAATTACAATTTTTTATTGTCATCCGATGGACCCCCACCTTCAGTTAGCTGACGGAGTATTGGTTAATGAATCATAAAGTGATAACCAATTGTTGTACACTGGAGCTTAAAAGTGTGAAAGAAAACTCATTGCACGAAAAAAGTGAAGAAGAAAAAAATCTCTGTGCAGTGAAAAAAGTGTTGAAGACATTGAAAAAGACACCAAAACATAGTCAGGGACACAGCAAAAGTATAGTCAGCGAAAGTATAGTCATCGAAAGTACAGTCAACAAAAGTATAGTCAGCAAAAGTATAGTCACCAAAAAGTATAGTCAGCAACAAGTGCAGTGGTATGACATGTAAGAGGGAGAAAGTTTTAAAAATTCTGTTAGCTGTAGATACTCCGCGGTATATTTCAAACAACACAGTTTAAACTTTTTATTCATTTTTTAACGACATAAGGGTAATACACTTCCTTACAAAAAGAATCATGTTTTTTTTTTTAGACCAACAGTGATAGAATGTGTTGACACACAAAAATACACCATCAGTTAAGATTTGTTGTTTTAAGTGTAAATTTTTTCAACACCCATAACACGACAAAGTTAGTCCGTATAGATGTATTTTTCACAGGGTCCAAGATTAGTATTGTATACAATTTTTCTGATAGAGTCATCGAGTGATGGGATGTTATCTGTAGTAATTACATTGAGTTTTCCACCTTTCCGGTCCGCTTTCAACACGACTCCAGACACAATTCTGTGCTCCTCTGCTGTTAAATTCTTTCAATCTTTAGTGTTATTTTTCTGTCCATCCCCCCAGTATGAAAGTTGATAGCCTCGCTCCCTCCATATTTTTTATCGTCGTGCTTCCCTGTAGAGCAAAGTTTGACAACTACGTAGGTTGTGAAGCACACGCACACCAACGTGTAAATTACTATTTTCGCAAGTATGACTGTCTGCCCACGCTTCGATGTCTCCAGTTTGGTAACAGACACGAATGTTTTCAAATTAAGTAAAGTGTCATGGATTTTATTTGCATATTATGTTAATAATAATAAGATTAATAATGCACAATTAATACATATATGAATATTAATATATTCAGTCTTATATTCACAACTAATCAAAATAGCGCATGTTCAGACACGATATTTCTTTGAAGACAGGTGCTAGCTCAAGAGAGCCGAAATATAATTAAAGCCTAAGCCCAGGTGTTGTCGGTCTTCTTTGTAAGATAACCCAGAAGGATTCCACAAATTGTAAGGGCAAGATGACTGGCATATTTATTGGACAGAACACCGAAAACCAATTAAGAACCCTGTTACTTAAATTAGGGACCTAACCTAAATACCAACGGCTTCATATTCCAAGAAGTCCTAACACCTGTTTATTTGATTGGCAGCAGCCTTACAGAAAGATCGCTCATGCGAGAAGAAACTTCCGGTCGTAGCAGCTGCTGAGTGACGTGGAATTTAGGTGCCCCAAATAGACTTGGCGGCACGCAACAATAAAGGAATTCCTTTGACAAACAATAGGGGCTTGATTGACAAGCTAGATAATTGGATAGATAAGGATTTAGTATATAAGGAATCCCGTTAAGAGAGGCGGGACAGTTACATTCTAACTGCTCCCTTGTGCGCTTCGAAGTTCACGCCAGTACGCCATCCACTAATCCAGGCCGGAGGAGGGACTGAGGTTACGGCAGGGAGTCAGGTTATCGGGGACACTTCCCCTAATCCACAGCTAAGTACTCTGGCCTCAATTTATAGAACAGCTTAACTGTTCTTATGAATATATCACTCCTTTTAGATAACGATCTGAATAATTATTGCTAATCATTTATTTAATATTATTCCACTGGAATGCCAATCACTTGTTTAGTTAATATTGGAATCAATCGGTTGTACAGCATTCTCGTTATTTTGGTCGTAGTAACCTCAATTAATGTTCTGACCAGTGCTGGTGCAGATTGCTGTATAATAGCTTGCGCAGTTATTAAAATACTTGGGATAATCATTTGTTGTTTTATTATTGTGTTTCCATATTGAAGTATCATTTGAATACATACACCACACATAGCTATCCTGATATCACGATATTTCTTGTTATGAACCCAGGCAAATATCGTGACAATGATGTCTAGAAGTGGATTCAAATACTCTTAAATCCCCGGAGGCTAAATAATAAGATTTTTTTTGTGGTGTGATGAAGAGTTATTTCGATTATTTACGATAATCGGGTAAATTACCGTAAATTCTAGCGCAATAATAGCTTAACGATCTCCAATCGGACTTGATTTTTTTTTTGCGTTGCAAAGGCATAGTACTGTTGCAAGTGTGTTTATTGTTTAGTGCACTCATACCTTGATTACTGCATTTGGATTGTTCGGTTATATTGTTACGTGGTATTTATTTAAAGGACGTTTGGCTACGTTATTTTGCACAAATTTTGTGGCGACGTGGTAATCCAGTTGGACTTTGATTTTTTTTTTGTGTTCACTGCGAATCAGTTTCTTGCAGTGTGGAAGCGTATCATTGGGCTATAGCCTATAAGATTTTAAGTAAATTGGGTTATATTTGTTTGGTGTGTTGCAGACTCGCTCCTAGAAGCGACCGTTGCTTCGTGGAATTTTTTTTAAGTGGTTATACGTTGGTAATAAGCCTATTGAGTGTGCATATCTATATATATTGTGAATTAGTACTGCTTAAAGGTAGATTGTCGTGGTT
>JAHWFP010006984.1:0-10258 GCA_023313725.1 Lithobius niger
TCCGCCCTCGACTTATTTGCATACTTGAGCCGGGCCAATAATCGCAGCCGTGGGTTAAAAATCGATAACCGCTCGTTCCTCTCCAATAAATGATGTATACCACGGTTGGGAGTCAAGCTAACTCTTATTTAATTAAAACGACTTTGTGCTTTGTGAAAATTGCTTCAAGAAATATGGTAATCAATCAGTATGTTGCTCTGAATGCAGGTCATTCCATTTTAGTTTATGGAGGGGAGTGGGTGTTAGACGGACGAGTCCTTTGGGTCAAGTTTGTGGGGGGAGTGGGTGGGAAGGAGACATGTGTCCTTTGGCCAGATTTCACGATAGTAAGCTCACTCGTGTTTTCGCAGCTGTTAGAGTGAAAAAACTTCGATAAGAGGTAGCAGGGATAGAATGACATTGTGCTGGGACATTCTGGCAAGGTATGTAACTCATTTTGTGCTTTTGTCGTTTGGGAATTATTAAAAAAATACAGTAATAGGGTATCGGTATTAATGAAGGTCATTCCATTTGTGGAGGGATTGTGGAGTTTGTGAGGGATGGGGGGGAGTTACGCGGCATGAATAAGCTTGGGTATGGGCCAGACTTGTTAGAGTTATCTTGGATAGGATTTCATTCGGGACAATACCTTTTGTACGTTTTTATTGTGTCACTTTTTTGCACGCTGAATTTGGTTGTTGGTGTGTGTGTTCCCGGTCGTGTGATCCGGAAGTCTCACAAGTGTGGGTTATCGGCATAAGTGTGGGTAATCGGTAAAAGTGTGGGGTAACTTGACAACCCACATTTTTCAGTTGCCATGATAATGTGCATTACCTGATTTATTTAAGCACTGTCATGGGTTCTCATTGCTTCTTCCACAGATTAGAAAGTTGGCTTCCCTGCCTGTCCCGTAGCTATGGCTTCCCTGTCTGTCCCGTAGCTATGGCTTCCCTGCCAGTCCCGTAGCTATGGCTTCCCTGCCAGTCCCGTAGCTATGTCTTCCCTGCCAGTCCCGTAGCTATCCACTGCGTGTGCATGGACGCAACCCTCCTATATAAGAGCTGGCGCGACCATGCTTCTTCTCTTTTTCTCTGCCTGCCATGCGACGTGGCTGCTCTTCAACTCCTCGTCGTAGGATGGGCCGTTGTACCCTGTTCCAGTCCTTGGGTCCCTTTACATCCTCTGGTGTTTGGGGTGTGCTCTTGGTTCCTGTCCGGGGCGGCCCGTGAATCGTTCCTGTTTTTGGCTAGACACGGATCGATTCCATTTGACGACGATCCTCTGTCTTGGTCCTCCCCTCGACCTGCGACCGCTTGGACTGTCTCATGCGGCCTGCTACGGCCTTGGCCGGTTTTGTGTGCCCTTCACACGTTGTTCCAACTTCCACGTTTCTGGTTCCGCCAGCCCAGACCGGTCTGCGGTACCTTAAGCATGCGATTCCGTCTCAGGCCTAACCGTCGGTCCACGGTTCCTACTGTCCTGTTCCGTCCTCGCTGTCCCCTCGGTCAGCAGACACTGTGACTTCGGCTTGTTAATTGGCTCAAGAACTTGTATCGTCTGTCTGCAACGACTTGGGTCTGTTGTTATGGTTCCGTCATTCACTTCTTAGGACCGACCGTGGTTGCCCCTCAACAGTTTCCTTGGCCAGAAGGCACTGTGGCCCACCCTCACCACTGCACTCAGGAGTACGGTGCCTTTTCCTATCGTCCGACCACGACCGGGTCGGCCATTGTCACTCATCGCCAGTTCGAATCACCGATTCCTTCTACTGTTATCTTGTTCACAAAGGTTTGTACGCTCTTTTTAGTGAACAGATTCACATTCCTCACATCACCCCTCGTTCCCCCTACTAGACCTCGGTCCGTGAAAAGGAAGGGGGTGGGCACACTTGCTCCCATTAGGAACACTAGCATCTTGTCACTGCTCCCTTGCTACGGACGTCGACCTGTCCTTCTCCTGTGACCTGTTACAATCTCGAACCGACATTGCAGTCCTTCCAAGTGCTGCTTTCCTCCTCTACACTCCAAGGACAGGGGAACCGGCGCTCAACACCACAAACAGCATTCCGCTGCTCTTTATCTCCTGTTTCCGGTTCCCTACTTTCGTTACTCCTGTATATTACGGATTAGGCTGTGCCGGCACAGTTCCGCCGGCACAAGTTGTCTATTTATTCCACGGAACAGTCACTGTACACAATAAGCTATTTCGGGTGTTCTGCTTTTGAGCGGCTGTCTCCCATCCGACTGGATCTTCAGTGTTTCGCGTGGTACCGCCGGCACGAGATGTCTATTTATTTCACGGAACGGTGGCTCTACACAGAAAGCTATTCCGGGTGTTCTGCTTTCGAGCGGCTGTTTCCAATTCGACTGGATCTTCAGCGTTCCTTGTTTCGGCCTTGTCTACCATGTCACACCTTTGTCGCTCTGTCGCCTGCTTTCAGCTGCTGATCTGACACTGTTCCGGCTGACCGCTCTGGATCATGTCTCGAATGGATCTAAGCACTTGGCCATAGACGTTTCTGATTCCACCCTTTCCTGGTTCTTCATTTCTGCCGGTTTTGCGCGGTTCAGCTGATTCCACCAGCGCGGTTCCGCTGTTCCACTGGCACGAGTTCTCTCTCTCCGCGGAACGGTTGCTCTACAGCAAGCTATTCTGGGTGTTCTGCTTTCGAGCGGCTGTCTCCTATCCGACTGGATCTTCGGCATTCTGCATTTAGGCCTTCATTTAGTCGATTCTTCTCCACCTTTGGAACCATGGGTCTTCCATCGTCCGGTCCTCACTGGTCCCTTCATACCATTGTTCCTTCTTCTGGTAACGAAGCATCAGTCCGTCTTCAGACCGATTTTTTTCCTACAGGCACCACCGTGTGTGGTTGCATTCGCAGTCTTTCCCACTACCGACTCGGTACCATCTTGCCATCAGTGCGCCGGTCCTCAGGTAGAACGTTGGCTTTGGGTTGGTCCGATTTCCCTCGAACCATCTCCTCGGTCCCGCTTGTCTTTTGATGCCAAGGAGATCGGTACCAGGTCCCATCAACCGTCTTGTA
Source organism: Lithobius niger (assembly GCA_023313725.1). Classification (NCBI taxonomy): domain Eukaryota; kingdom Metazoa; phylum Arthropoda; class Chilopoda; order Lithobiomorpha; family Lithobiidae; genus Lithobius; species Lithobius niger. The sequence goes on from JAHWFP010006984.1 coordinate 3,026, forward strand.
GCCCCTTTTACGAGCCATGGTCTATGTTCCGCTTCTTCAAGATGCTTCTGTCTCGCTTGGGCTTTTACTCGGTTCCCTTTCAACCCGTTCCTTTGGTTCTGCCTGTATTCCGGCCCTAGGGTATCAGGACCATGCTTCAACGCCCGGCTTACGGCCCTTTTGCACACCACATTCTAAAATCCATCTCTTTTTCTTGCAATGCTACCATTCCACTAACTGTTCATAAATTGGTCTCTGTAGGAGGTCCTCGCTTAGATTTTTGGTTCGGTTCCCTTCAAACTGTTCTCAATTCCGCTTGTTTTCAACATCAGGAAATCAGGTCCAGGCCCCACTGGCCGTCCTGTGCTGTGGTTCCTTACGATCTGCATACTGCGTTCTGCCCCATTTCTTGACGTTCTACCGTTTCCCCTCACTGTTATTACGCCGGTCTCCGAAAAGGATCTACTTTCGAGTTCTGGCCCGGTTCCCTTTGCGCTTACTTTCAATGTTGCTCGTCTTTGATGACAAATGACCGGGACTGGGCCCGCTGCCATTCTGGAATATTTGCAGACCGCCTTTCCTGTCCGCCTCCATTTTCTCGGTTATTACCATTCTACGTTGACCCTGAGAGGATTTTCGCTGGGAATTTTGGCCCAGTTTCCTTTGAACCGGCTGTTCGGTACTGTTGTCTTTCTTAATACCTTGCGCTTGCTTTGTTGGCAAAGCATTCATACAATTCCCGATAAATTACGTTATCTTTTTTTGTAGTGTTGAAGGCTACGAATAATGAAATTGAGGCTTGCTGACTCTTAACGTGTAATACTGTATTACCGTAAATCGCCTACTAAACGCCCATGTATGAGGCGCCGTTTGGGAAATTAATAAGTTACCATACTAATATAGAAAAGTAGGTTTAGAAACGAAATAAAAAGAACTTTATCATGAATAAACAAAACTTTTTCATAAAACGTTAAAACTTTTACACGAATAAACAATACTTTCTTATGAACAAATAAAACTTCTTCTTTAATAAATAAAACCTCTTCATGTAAAAATAAAATTTTTTCATTAATAAACAAAACTTTGTTATAAATAAAGAAAACTTTATCAATAAATAAAACTATTTCATGAATAAATAAACTTTTTAACATGCTTGAACAACACATTTTTCCATGTGACCACAAAACTATTCCTTGCAAGATCGCTTCTTTGTCACAAGTTGAGAAAACTCGACAGATAAAAGCAACATTTTCCCTCAAAACTCAAAACTTTACCGCATCAAACAAAGAATGTTCGCTCGCATGCAAAAAAGAGTTTGCTCTCTCTCACGAAAAAGACTTTTGACTTGCTGGTGGCGCAATCTGACGGCCAACGCGTGAACTTATGCATAGGACGTCATGTCCGGTTGGAGTTGAGTGCTGCTGCGCAATGCTACCACCAACAAGCAGTTTTGGCTGGTGCCACTGCTCAAATCTTTTACCTACCGCCATGGTAGGGTGGGTCAGTCTGTCGGTTGGACTACCATTTTTTCCCCATTTTTTCATTACATATGTGGGTGGGGAACGGGGAGCTTTCAGGATTTATCTTAACAAATTGGTGTGTAAAATAACACTTGTGCTCCGATTAGTCCAGACATGAGGCAACTCCACGTGCAACAACATTGAACGATCTTGAAACGAGGAAGGAGATCGCGTCTTGTTGTGGATTCGCCCTATCACTGCCTACGGGGCCTACCATTTTAACTTTATATCAAGAGCTGTGTGGCATTTGGGACGCCTATCTAACTTGGCTGCCACCATCTGTTTTAGGAACAGACGCTATTTTCTGCAGTAGCCTACGCATGCTAACTTAAGGTTTTTCATAAAATCAACACCAGTTAAGCATAGTCTCAATTTATTCAAGACACTCGTAAATTACAAAATGCAGCAAAAATAGCAAACTCAAATTCGCTCAAAATAGTATAAGACAAACCCAGCAAAATTTGAAGTAACTCAATTTGAAGTAACTCTATTTCGAAGGAACCATCTGAGATTTGACTACAAAAATAATGGTATATTCCATTATTAAAACGTTAGAAAAATCCAAAGGATCTCAAGACCTCTTGGTCTAAAGAACAAAACTGAAATGTTTATACAAACATTTTTGAACTACCAAAACCACACGGAGGTTTAGGTTAAATGTTACTTAATATTTATCCATTTAAAACTTGGGGCGGATTAAATAAAAGTAACAGCATTTAGATTTTTTTAGGAATCCTAACCTTACATTACTGTGTGCTCACTATCCACTAGTTTTTCGGACTTAGTTTCAAGATGTTGCCCTACCAGTAAAATTACTCCCCTCTTGGCCAAATTTACTTTAACTTACATGCCAAAATAAAAGGACCCCATTCCAATAAATGGCAGAATTAATGACTTTTAAAAGTAATTCATTATTTTAAAAGTATTTCATAACCCTAACTAAAAGTTTTAGGTTACCTGTGTCTAGCAGTAGACAACACTATACATCGTCGCTGCTTCCTAGGCCTGGCCTTCTCAGCCGCGCCTAACTTCTACGCTTGGGTTCACCCAGCCTGTCAATGCTCTAAATGGTACCTCACCTCGTCCGTGGTTTGTATATATAGACAAGCAACCGCGGACCTGTAGGAGAGCGATTAGGGCCTACATGCCCAACAAGAAGGGTCAGGTTTGGCATGCCAAAATCTGAAACACAAGCGCTGATTGGTTGTGGCGCTCCAGGACCAAAACACTGTCCCAATGTCCAGCCATGCTAATCAATCGCTTCTGATTTAAATTAAATGCTTTAGATATTAAATAATAGTAATCAAATTCTAAACTCTAGCTTAGAGAGCTACATTCGGGTGTTTACAGAATTTAAATCGAGTCAAAATTCGCGGAGAAATCGCGACATGAATTTCGCTAACGATGGCAATGGCTGCCATCTTGGAAAGTCGTTACGACGCAATTTTGTTGTATGAACTTTCGACTTTGACCGACTGAATCTCTATGGTGGTTCCATCGATTTACACATGTGACCCACCAAAAGAAAGCTTAGAGTATCAGCAAGATTCATACTAAGTTTAAAAAATACAATTCGACATTTTTGGTTACAAATTTTTGCCCACACACCTTCGTGACAGCAAACGGAGACAAGCTCCGGTATTTTTCCATGCGAAGCTATACAGTAAAAGGTTCGTATTTTACAGTGATCAACTTGGCAAATATAAAATACAGCGGCATGCAATTACAGGCAAAGCATCAATATTTTATTGGATTAAAACTACCGTAGTTTAGACCACAAATTGGCTGGATACGACCATCAACATTTTTGGAAGACTGGGATCCAGGTAAATTAATCCCAACATGCAATTAAATGACAGATTTAAATCTCATGTTGTTTTTCAACAGGAACTAAACAGTCCCAAGGGAAAAATAAATAAACATTTATTTTTGGGGGTATTTTAAAAGCAGTTAAACTCCAGCACCATTACTACTGGCAGAAAACTCCACATAGGCCTATACAGGCCTATGATGTAGGCTAGTAAAATAACATTGCTAAACAGCAATCTGAAAACATGCATTAAACTAAAGAAATCCCTGCTGCTGCTAGACCCAGCAAGTTTACTGATAACTTTATTTAAAGGCAAAACCCCAGAGTTTAAACAAACAACCACCATGCCCCAAAGGGGGGGGGGATAAAAATGAGTTTAAAAGTGGCCACTCCTACACAGTCTTCAAGCCAAAGCCGACTGGGGTAGAAATCACTTGTTTCGATCTGTTAGTTCAACGCCAGATGACATCCGTGCCAGAAAGTTGACGCCTGTAGCATTGCCTAGATAAAATAAGATCATGGCGGTGTTGAATCAAACATGGCTCGGAGCTGGACCTGAAAACCACAGCTTCTCTTCCAGACGACCTTGTGAAAAAGGATGGAATATGAAGTAATAGACAAGTTTTTTTTCCAAGCAAGGAAGTATATGACGAAACAAGACATTTTTCTTTTTCGTTTTGGTTTCGGTTGGGGGGAGGGGAAGAAAGAGGGAATAATTGCTACGAGGGAATTGCTCCCTTCCTATTTTATTTCCATGGAAATAGATGACAAATCAGGGGGGGGGGGGGGGTGGCGGGGGGGGGGAAGGAAATTGCTCCGCTCCTACTTTTTCGGAATAAATGCAACTGCAGTGAAACTGCTCCGATGGGTGTTTGTTTATATTTTTACTGTCCGTTTATGTAAGGGTTCTTCTTGCGTAGGAAAAAGAAAAATACTAAAACTATTTCTTTATCGGCGGGCGGGGGGATTGGGGAATAAAGTGTATGCTGTATCAGTTAAACCACAATAAATAAATAAATAAGAATATGGATTTTAGCTTATTTTTAAAAAATGTCTTCCTTAAATTTTGTATTTTTCAGTATTAGCTGGAATAACTCGATTTTTTGTTCTTGCAGTTTCTTCGTACATTTTTCTGAATGAAGAAAGGAAAGGGATTTATTTTGGGGAAAGGGAGAGATGAGAGATTAGAAGAGAAGGCAAATAAGCGAAATTTGGTTTTTCCTTCAAATACACTAACATTGTCGGTAAAAGTTATTTCTCCCCTTCATCTAATTTTATTGCATTTATGTCTCAAATTTCTACATAACGTTCCATGCAACCTGCAGGGCGAGGAAGGGGTAATCGTCTAACTGGAAAATCGCATAATTGGATACAGTATACAGTATACGTCTAATACGAAATTCGTGTAATGGAAAGAAATTCGTATAATGGATAGTCGTCTAATGTCCATGCCTCACTCGCGCTACCGCTCTCACCGCGGCTATAACCTGCATTTAACACCAGAAACAGCATCTATATTATTGTCTATTATCTATTATATGATTATCCATTATAAGATATTCCATTTAGATGATTATCCATTATGCGACATTCCGTTTAGATGATTTTCCAGATTTTTATTTGGTTAGATATTAGACAATTATGCCATTGAACGATTTTGCAGTTAGACTTTCGTCCGACGCCCCCAACCTGCCATCAAACTTTTGCGTAGCCTACGCACGTCTTTCGAATATTATTATATTTCTTCCTATTGTAAACAAAAGTCACAAAACAACTCTTGTATGTAGAAAATTGCTCTTTAAAGAAATTTTTACTACTCGAGAGAATTATTCTCTTAGAGAGAAATTTCTCTCTAACAAAAATGAATTCTCTCCTACAAAAATATTTACTCTTGGCGAGAAAATTCTATCGTACAGAACTTAATTAGTTGGGGGGGGGGAAGAAATATCTCGCTTACAGAAATTAATTATCTCTTACAGAAATATTTACCCTCGGCGAGAAAGAAGTAGACGTGTGCGCCGCTGTCGCCACTAGTGGTGTAGTGGCAAAAAAAAAGGAAGGGAGCTCTTCAACCCCCCCCCCCAAAAAAAAAAAATCGGTGACTGAAATCATATACATATGTTTTAAAAATGTTCGGAGAATTCATTCTTCTGAATGAGAATCAGGAAAAAGTTGTTTATGCGCAATGCGAACAAAAACTGCTGCTGCTGTCGGTGCGAATTTTCTACAAACAATATAGTCTACGATGTTAATGTAGCAAGAGCACGTTTGTCTTCTTCTGGCAGTATACATACTGTAAACTCATGTAAACAGACCTGCCAATATGTTACATTTCTTTCATTAAAAAATTGTAGTTTTTGCCGCACAAGGCAAGAGCCCAGTGGAGGCCACTCCCCTCTCCTATTCATAAAAAATGCAGTTTTTGTCACAAGAGGCGAGAGTCCAGCGGAGCCATTCATAAAAAAAACAGTTGCAGTTTTTGCCGCATAAGGTGAGTGCCCATGGAGCCTCCCCCTCCCACCTTCATAAAAAGATAGTACAATTCAGTTTTTGCGGCACAAGATACAACTTTTTTCACGAACCTATAGCAATAAGTTATTTTCTCATATTTTGCGGTTACAACAAATTTTAAATTGGGGCCAGTGCGGCGAGGGGGGGGGGAGGCGGCTGCCTCCCCTGCCTCATTGAAGTTATGGCAGTGCGTGCAGTGCTGCGGTACTGTTTAAACCACGTGAAAGCTTACTGCTGATTAAAATATTTTACCATTATTATTTTGCATATAATGGTTGGATACTGCAGTAAGGTTTCACGTGGACTAAACAATACAGCAACAAACAATGCAGTATCTGAAGCCTTACAGGAAAGTTTATTGTGTTCCTTTGCTGTTTTCATTTCTGATCAGTTAAACTTTAATTAAATACCAAACGAGTTCTTTCTATTTTCTAATTCGTGCTACTTTGGTGAACCATGCAGTTTGAATTAACATATTTTAATGTTTTGTATCTTTACCAATTACGGTTTGCACAAACCAATATGGGCACAAACCCTCTGATCTTCATGCTACGTCTTGCATCTGTCGTTTGCTGATTGGCATTTGCGTAATAACAATATTTAAAACGATGTAAAACAATCATTCTGGGCATATAGAGCTCCCTAAACCTTGAACCACTTGACCAATTAGATTAGAAAATGTTCAGAGCAATAATTGTAAAATAAGCTAAGAACCAACATTATAGGTTAAACAGTAGAGAGCGTAGTAGAAACCTGTCGTGCCACAAGAACAACAAGCCAAAAATGAAAATCACGATTCCAGCTCAAGTCCAGATCTCAGATGTGACTAATCGGAAATTAGTTAACATTCGGACACATGTTTACCAAATCCAATAAAGATTAAATGCTAAATATGAGTGAAAAATATTACAAGATAGCAGACAAACTAACCATCGAAAATTAGGCTTTAACACGGGAGGCTGCGGTCAGACTTGGTTTGAAACAGTAACGGCAAATACTTTAATGTTGTCAGTGGTGTCCTTAAAGAGTTGATTATTTCCGTTCGCTCAACTGTGTCTTGAGCTGTAATGAATTCACTTGGCCAATGCATATTTTTACTAAGTAGACACATGAACTGCGGTAAGAGATGTACAGGAACAAAGAAAGTAATGCATAAAGAAGAATATAGCTATATTGCATTACTACCTTCTCTCCAACAAGGTGACATGACAGGTTGCTAGGACTGGTGTCACAGTTGTGTCTTTTGGTTTGCGCCACATTCTTTAGTCAGGCCAAGTCAAACGGTGGTAAAATTGCATGCCCTCGCCCCTCCCGAGGGTGGGTTTAACGCGTATCACCTCACTGCCCCGAAAAAGAGCACTAATACATTGCAATAAAGTGGCTAGCGTGCCTATCCTGTCACTCGCAGTACGG
>JAHWFP010006986.1:0-11576 GCA_023313725.1 Lithobius niger
CACTGCCTCGCTTGTCGTTCTCAACATTAGAAAAATTAGCAATAATCGCTGCCACATCTATTTTCAGCAAGAGAAATGTTATTAAGAACATAGTACAAATGCTTATTAATCTCTGTTTAATTGGATTTTGTTTCTAAATTTAGACATTTTCCATATCTCACTTCCTACAGTTTAGAAACACCACCATCTCAGCTACTAATGCGTGATGGCAGCCATGTTGGATCAGTAAGTGAGTGAGAAAAAACTTGCCTCACTTTCCTCAGCAACATCTCAGCTCCATGACGTCACGCCTACGTAAAGTGGGAGGAGTTTGGATCAGTCTCCTCGAGTTAAGAAACAGTTTTCCTCACTTCCCTCAGACATTCCTCTAGTTTAGAAACAGCACCAATCCGTGATTTATTTACCGTTAGTTTTCAGGTTCTACTAAATAAATGCAGCAATAGATGAAATTTAAATATATTATAAGTAACAACAAGAATAAAGAACGAAGTCCAACAGTAATTTTAAACATTGCTACAACATTGTTGTGGTTTCTCGCTATTTCCAAAATTTGCTATTCTCGCACAAAGAACGGCTTCTGGCAGTGATCAGACGACGGTAAAATAAATAGCTGCTCTCAGCGAAAATTGAAAATCCAACCTGGCATTTATTTCGGGGTTGACCCATGTGGGAAAAACGTCGGAAACGACCAGATGTAATAATTGGTAATTGTTATATTCGAACTGACAGCATAAACAAACTATAGTACAAACAAGATACTCCAATCATGTTCGTTGAATTTATTGACCAGAACACACAAGGAAATGAAGCCGATTTGCACATGGAAAAACAGCTGTAATGATTGTTGTAAAAGTTTAATTTCACCGATAACTCGGAGAGTCCTCCCCCCCCCCCCTTCTGTTATTTCCTTTCTTCGCACTACTCCCCCCTCCCCAAATTCAAGATTTGATTTGAGTTGGGGGAGGGTGGCTTTCGAATTAACCAACCGCTAAGATCGTCTAACAAGAAAAGAGGGTTTTTTACGACTTCTATTACACGAAGGAGACTAGCAGCAGGTGTTGGCAATCGGTATGGTTTCATTTTAGCGAGGGAGGGGGCGTGGGTGGGAGGAAGGAGGAGAATAAATACAAAAAAAAAACAAGGAAGAAAACCACAAAACGAATTAAGGTAGGGGGAGAAATTAAAGCCTCTAAGGAAGCTCTCTAAAAAACATTTTTCGATGCGGTTGACAGCTTGGAAATAACCTGTTGAAGAAACAGTGTTGGAATTGGAAGTCTTTTCCGAACCCCAAATGGAAGAAGAAAATGGAGGCCTTTATTTTGGCATGTGCCAATCGACTAGGAGATTAGTCAAGAGTGCTCGAGGTAATAAAAACTTTGTTTGGCTTCTCGGGGTTCAAAGAGCATTTAAAGAGCATTCGTATCATGATATGTTTAAGTAAAGTATCCTGCAACTACAGGAATGATGCAAATGACGGCATTATGGCTTTTGAGCTCGAATTCACTTTTACCCTGATTAATGAAAATGTGTGTGTAAGGGCGAGTTTACGCAACCTTCTCCTTCTCGTAGCTATAGAGCAGTGACATTTGCCGTCATATTGGCACCAGATTAGCACCAGTATGGGTTTTGGAGGGCATAACTACAAGGTGCACTACATAAAAATGGAGGGAAAAACAACGGAAGAGCGGATTCCTTAGGCTTAAAATAACGTTGTTTTCTCCAACAACAAAAACCGCGCCTTTTAGGGCTAAGAAATCACTCTTCACAGCATCGGCTTCAGTATGACGCCCTTCTGTTTCTCTCTGAAGTGCCCCTTGCAGCTAACCCATTAAGGCTCCAGCATAGAGTTATACACAATAATACTACGTCGTGTCACTGCTCTATAAGCTAGATCATGTGAAATTCCAACATGACGGTGGTTTTAGCTCTGCCAGCTCACAACGTTAACAGTCAATATGTGAGTTCCGAAGCGACTAGGAAAACTGTTTCGTCAGGAGGAATACATTATCTTGGTGTCACTGATTATAGACAACAAGCATTTACTCTCGGTTGAATGGAGCCCGGTCAGTGCTGTGACCTTAATAATGGGTTAAGTGAGTCTCCTTTACGCCAGTGGGGAAGTGGGCGTATCGATAAAGGTGTTATGCCAGTGATATGGGAATGGACTGTGTTGCCAGTTCGAATCCAGTTCACGCCACTACGACTAAATGTAAAGGTGGCTACGTTCTTTCTGGTGTACGATTTTCGCTGTTTGGCTTCTTTTCCGTTGTCTCTGGAGTTATTATTTTAGCGTGTTGCGCACGGGTTTGTCATGGTGTGAACATGCATCAGATTCAGCTGGCAAGATATAGGCTGCCGTGCTTCCACTTACAGGGAATTTTTCCCTCTTTAGGGGAAAAGGCTCTTCAAAGGGGAAAAAAATGGGGAAATTCTGTGTTTTATTTGCAAGCTGCAATTTTCTCTAGTGACTCACGATCTTCTCTCCATTCAGAACCACCCTTTCGAAACTTCTACTCTAACAAACGCGTGTTAACATTTTAAACTCTTACCCAACCCACAGCCACCTACAGTAAAGGCCGGATCGGATCAGAGCAAATTAGGCGCGTAAAATCAACCATTGCCATAGAAGGAAGCACAAGTTTGGTAGGTGCTGCCATCTCTACACCCAGCGGCGAAATTTCAAACCAAGCGACGAGGGTTCCAAATTCTGTCAACCGATGACGCCACTTGGCAAACTTGTCGCGTCGGTATTTGTCGCACCTTCTAGCGGAGCATTGTGGAAGGCAAAGCTGATCCGACCTTTACTGTAGGTGGCTGTGGTAGTACTCCATTTTACAATTTGTTAGTGTTTATTTCCCGTCTGTTGCTGGTTTATTAAGGCTAAAATCACGAAGTGGGAATGCTAATTTTTACAGGTGCATTCACATATACACCCCTTCGAGCAGGAACGGCAAGAGGACTAGTTCTAATAAGAAAAAGTAGTAATTTTAATTTTTTTCACAATTTGCGTCAATAGGTGGCGCTCCTGTGCCATTAAATTGGGCTCATGTATGTTTTTTTTTAATTAGGAAATGTTAAAAAAAAGAGTGGTATAATAAAAGGAAATTAAATAAGGGAAGTAAAAAAGAGAATTTTTATTTGTACAGGGGAAAAAAAGGGAAATTTTGTCTTTACTCGTAGAAATTCTGTAAGTGAAAAGTGGAAACACTGTACAGACTGCAGTGCGTACAAGGGGCTGCACTCCAATTCATACGACATTGCATTCCAAGATACTTACCATTGGAAAATGTCTTCCCTACGGGAATGTTACAAGTGTACACTCTTCTCTGCCTGCTAACCTGTATTGAAACTAAATTTTAATTTGGCAGTGCCCAAGAAGAAGCTGCCTCCTTTGTTTTAGGCTTCAGCTTTTTCTGCTGGCGACGCTTGGAGGCAAAAGTGACTCAAGAAACGTTAGCGTTCAAAACGGTCTTCCCATCACTCCCACCCCACACACTCGGTAAAATAATGGAGCCGAATTTGAAAGTCATTAAAAGCCAATTTTTATTAAAAATAAGTTTCTTTTAGGAGCAAATAAAAGGCCCGGTAATTAGGAATAATTAGAGAGTTTTAATGACACATTAGCCCTCGTTCACCGTGTCCCGGGGTGGTAGCAAAATGGTGTCGGATTTACGGTTATCGCAGTTCCCGACACCGGCTGCCGGCGCGCGGGGGGGGAGAAAGAACGGCCGAATAAAAGATGATGGGGCTCCTGCAACAAAGATGTAACGGACTGTGACGTCACAGAAGTGACGGTGGAGAATGGGTTGGGAGGGTCATAAAAAACGGTGCTGTTGGGGGCCTTCCTTAAAGTTGAGGAAATCGTCACTGTGTGGCGGTGGCTACGAATAAAGGTGGAGTGCTGACGGTGAGTGTTTCTGATCTATCGTATTTCATATCGTGCACATATTTGTTTGAGAATTGCTCCATAGTGTGATCCAAATCGAAGATGAGAGAAAAAAGCCTTAAAGGCGCCACCAAACGAAAGTTTGCAGCACCAGCGCTATCTAGTTCTCTCTAGCGCTTGCCTGCAGCAAGTTAAAGAATGCACAAAGAAATATCTTTTAACACAAAAAGCATGCCACATGCCTCCTTAAATATGGAGTAAATATTTGGTACGTCCTCGTGTACCTGGGAGCATGCTGTAAAGCTAACCATATTACTGCCAGGGTTCAGACAAAACCTGGAAAACCTGGAAATCTCAGGGAAAATTAAAATAGAGCCAAAACCTCAGGGAAATTTCAGGGAAAACGTGATTTTTTTTGAAAATCAGGGATAAGACAGGGAAATGTGGACAAAAAATGCCTTTGTGTCTGATCTGTAAGTTCCATTGAATTAGCATATCTGAAACAAAATCCTAGACAAATATTTTAATTTGTGCTTTAATATTTTCAAGTATTTTAGATATAACTTCAGTAAACCAAATCTTAGGCTAGTTCCAATATATATGTGATGAAAATGTGTTTAGTACCGTCTAGACTAGCCTCCAACCAGCTATTTTCTGGGATGTTGGATTATTTTAGTACAAATATTACTGATTAAAAACATTAGCTACTGCCTGTTTCCCTATGACTAAATATCTTGTAAACAACTGCAAACTGTCAGTAGATGCACCTGGAAAACCTGAAAATGTCAGGGAAATTGAGAATTTAAAAATTGTCTGAACCCTGACTGCCCCTAGATGGCGCCACGGTACAATAGAAAGAAAATAACGTGGCGCCATCTAGTGGCAGTAATATCGTTAATCTTTACAGCTTGTTCCAGGTGCACGAGGACGTACCAATTTTTTACTCAAAAATTAAGAAAACGCGTGGCTTTGTTTGTTGTGTTAAAAGATATTTTCTTTGTGCTTTCCTTGGCATGATGCGAGTAAGCGCTAGAGAGAACTCGATGGCGCTTGAATCTACTGGCACTCATGTGGTGGCAACGCGCCTTTAAGTCCTAATTTTTTTTATCTAAACCAAGAGAGAACTAAGTAAAGAATAAATCACAAAAGAAAGTGGGAACTAAGCAAACAGTCGGCATTAAGACTGCCTTATTGAGAACTACTGCACTGTGACTGAGGGTGGCACTGTTGACCTAGCTGTAGCTGCCGATGCGTCGGGAGGGGAGGGCCTTAGAAGTTGAAACTTAGTGGGGCGTTAAAATTACCATGTGGGAATCGGGGAGGGGGGGGGGGAGGATTTCATTTATCTCTCCAGAAAAATTCTGGCTAGTGTCATGAATTTTTCATAGGACCATTATAAATTAACGGTGTAATTTTATGCTTGTGATCATATTTTGCTTTGTCAAAAAGTTAAGGGAGTGTCAGGCATAATTTCCTTTAAAAAAATCTCCTTAAATGTGCCTGTTGACTAAGCATTTAGGTATTGTTTACGCTGCCTGCTGACACTGTTCAGTAATAAGGCAAAATTATACAACACCGCCCACGTTTGGTCGCTGAAAACATCAGTTTTTTTTTTAAAGGTTGTTATTTAGAGACAACGTGTGTTCGTTTCTAATTTGACAGACGTTTGGCTTGCAATCGTGCTTAGGCATTTTGACGTGCGTGTATACCCACATCTCCGTGAATAGAGACAATGGGGACCTAGAGGGTAAATAAACTGCTTTGCATGTTGCTTGCTGTTGCTACGCCGATTCCAAACGTTTGCTTGGGGGTGGTTAGGTAAGAGTCGAACACGGACAAATGGTGTGGGTGTTTAGCGTTCCGTGCATCGGGGAACTGGTCGAGTGAGCACAATGCATGATGGGAGAAAGCACAGTGACCCTAGCACGCGCCAACGAGACGCTGGAGACGACGTTAATGGACGCCCACGCGCTGTCTCCAGTAATGGTTGGGTCCTAGATAGCACCCTTTAGAAACTAACGTCGTTGTATCAGTCAGTGCTACACAAAAAAAACGACCAAGTGTAACGTGACCTAACCTAACCTAAACCAGTGAAACGTTCGTAATTTAGCGCATTGTTCTTTATTAAGGGATTCACAGTACGGCTGAGTACGTGGTTCTGGTTTCGTGGCTCGCTACCTAGTTTTGGTGGGTTGTAGAAGCCTCAAGCCCAAGCGGGCGAAAAATCTGAGTTCGTTAAATAGAGCGCCATTATTCCTTCTCACTCAGCCATTTTACAAAAATGACGATTACTACACAAATGAGGGAAGCCGAAACGACGAGATGGGTTGGTGAAATGGGTGTCAAAAAAGGCGACACTGTAATTGTTTTAGCGCCGTAAATGGACAGCCATCTAAAGTCGTGCTGGACCATTAAACTGACCACTTCATCTCGCATAACTGGACTTTATGGCCGGACCGATGGTGGTTTAAGATTGTATTGCGGAACTGTTTTGCGTTAATTGAAGCAGCAGTGGGCCGGCCAGCTGACCATTTTAGCATTTTTGTGGAGGCCTTGTTTTGAAGAATGGCAAGCGTTTTGCAGTAACATAAATTTTGACCCTAAAAGGAAATTAACGTCCGTATTTTAGTACCGGGTGTTGGGGAAGGGGGAGGGGGGGAAGAGAGGGCTCCCGCGAATTCTGCCCGTACAGAGAAAAAACTCTTTATAACGATTGTCCAAGGGCCTTTGGGAAGGGAATATTATTTCAGGTTAATTGTTAAAAACAATCAGTTTTGCATGCATTGTTGCCTAAAGAACCTCAAAATTTAGCCTCAAAATTGATCCTGGGTTTTCCACTTGGAATTCAACAGCTAAATTGACCCTCTCGTCGTCGGCTATGGATAAAAAAAACTTCAGAAGGGGACTCAAAAATAGCATTGTTATAGCATTTTTATTGTTGTAAGAGGCATCGTTATAATGGGGATTTAACTGTAGTTCGTTTTCTTGCTCATTGACGACATAGTGCTGAGTTTTTTTACGTTTCTAGGTCACCGCCTTGGAATTACATACAATTTTTTTTTACGCTAAGGTATGATCTTGTTTCCTAATATTTCTCGATTTCCTGCCCTTGAAGGCGTCGTGGTGATGATGGGTGAGGGGGGGGGGGGGAAGAGAGAGAGAGTGAGAGAGGAACGTATCGTGGCAAAGCTAGAAAGGTAGACGTGGTTGGACTAAAAGAACTAATACGCAGGGGGCAAGTTACTCATGACGTTAGCAATGCTGGTCGTCACGAATACTGGTCGGTTGGAAAAGCAGGCGCGTCACTACAAAACGGATTATTCTCTTGTGTGGCAAGCCTCCTCCAAGGAGTAAAACTCCAGACAAGTTCATACGTATCTCTTTTTTTCAGAGCAGGACCAAATCCACCTAATCGCGGTTGGATGACAAGAACTTAGAACTGTTCACTGCTGGATAAAAACTATTGCTTAAACTCGAATAAGAGACTTTTTAGTGAAGTGGCTGAGATAAAAGTTGAGCCGCCTGATTAGGCCATACTCACAAATACATATTTCATGCACAAGATTCAGTAATTTTCGGCGCATAAATTGGTGGCTTGTTCACAAAAAAAGATGAAACGTAATTTCAAGCTGTTTTTACTTTTCAATCTAGTTTGTGAACAAGATGTCAATTTATGTGCCTAAAATTAATGAATCTTGTGCATTAAATATGTATTTGTGAGTTTGGCATAGTTATAATGCTCAACTTTTAACCAGTTATTTCTAAATGTCACGTACGTTTCATGCTCCATTTCCGAGAGAGAGTAATTATTACTGTAGAAAGGTACCCCCTGACCTGATAGTCAATGGTTCCACAAAGGCATAAAATCATGCGAATTTTTAATTTTCGACCGTAAATTTCGAGCTTGGTCACAATAAATATAGAGGCTAAAACGAAGGCTGCACACCTCTAGCAACACCAAGTGAAACGCCATATTACAAACGCCATATTCCAATACGGTGTTTCACTTGGTGTTGCTTTGAGGTGTTCGTCTTTTGTTTTAGCCTTTATTTTTATTGTGATCAAGCCGAAGTTTTGTTGCGAGTTTAATCCCGGATTTCGACGTTGGAATTTTACCACCCCAACAAGGTCACAACTGACGTCATTGTGAAATCTCCCAAGACCGAAGTCCACCTGACGTCAATTTGTAATATGCCATTGTCGAAATTTAATACTCAATTGTTAGTCGATAATCGATCTGATCAATTATTGTAACAAAACATAACACTGATTTGTCTGTACGTAATTCAATCAATTGTAACGCTCGAGCTCGCTTGATCATCCGCCGGGTGCTCCTAACAATTAGCTATTAACCTAAGATTCCATTCCGGCTCCAACTCTCCAACTCCCCGCATCAAAAGGTAATTTCGGCCCTAACATTAGAAATTTTCCCCAATTTCCCCCATCCCCAACTTAAACTCAAACTAGACCCATCCTGTTGTCAGTTCATGACTGCAACCCCGTTACAACTTAATTCAGCTGTTATCAACTTAACCAAATTTTCCCGAAACTTGCAAATCAAAATTTCCCCAAGTTAGCCTAATGCCGTTGACGTTCCATTTAAGGCCTTAAGCCTAGGTTAGTGTCGCCCAAGAATTTCAGGCGAGCCCGAGCACTCCATCGCTCTAATGTTAAATTAAAACCAACACCAAATCTGAACCACGACTACTAGCCTTAATCCATCCGCTTAAGTAAATTTGGAATTCCCGCAACCCCTAGACTACCACCACGGCACGTTTTAGAGCTTGTCCCTAAACTGTTAGGCCCTTTAACCCTACAGTTTATATGGTGCATCCACGCCGGTCAAGTTAGTCAAGGCATAACAAAAGGCAACTTGGGAATTATGAAAACATGGAAGAAGACAATTTGTCAAGATACAACTTCAGGAAAACCGAACAGCGTCTGGCTAGAAAAGAAGGCACAGCCGAAAAGTCTAATTCCGCCAGTTCAACTTTAGCACCAGAAGTAAGGTCAACACATTCAAGATTATCAACTAGCCATTTGCGTGAGCACGACATGTCAGCCTTACCAGTAACTTTGCTAGCTACAAGTGATTTACCTGGAACGTCTACACCAATTGGAACTCCTTCCGAACAGGTCCCTGTAACCAGTAAGAATGCTGCAAGCCAGGCCAGACAACGATTTTTGGAACGAGGCTCAGGAAGATTACAAAAAATTTTCACTCATCCAATTCTGCGTAAGTCAAAGTCAACTATTTCTACCGAAAATCACGAAAATGTCAGCACGGACCAAATCCAATCTAATGTAAGAGACGCAGTAGTGAGTTGTCAAAAGAGTCGTAGATCCCGTCTCGAGTCATTTCAGGACCAAAATCTCGACGATGGTACCAATCCGTTCGAAGAATTCGCCTTGCTCGAGAAAACCTTGCCACCCAGACGTGAAAATCTTACTAGACGTTCGATTCCAGTTCAACCTTCAAAGAAGAATCCGTTGACACCCAAGCTTCATTCCTCCAATCCAGCTTTAACTTGCCGGACTGTAGCAAGTCGCTCGTCGGCTGCAGGACCACAACTCGACTTGGAAGCGAAATCTCATCACGACAACGATTCCAGTTCCGAAGCCATATCCGTTCGATCTAAAACTACAGAAGAACGAATTGAGAAGAATTTGACAAAAACGCAGCGCCAAAAATGCCAAGATTGGATTCGTGATGTAAGTAATGATACAGCCTACAGCTTAGATAAGTCACCAATTTTGTCTGACTCTAGGTTAGGTATTGATTCTAAAACTGGATATAATTTAAAGTTACAAAGAGAAGAAATTAGAGATTATCTTTTAAACGAAAAGTTGAAATTATTTAAGCATTTTGAACAACGATTAGAGCATGATCAAGCTGACACGTCAGCGTTTCAAAAGTTTAATTTTCCTTTAGAGCTTAGTGAAAACTTCGTAGAAAATGATCCAGTTTTGGAAAACGTAGTTGAGCAGGTTGACTTACGTGAGGAGACAAATGTTAAAACTTTCCATTCAGCAAAAAAGAGTAGCAAAAAGGATAGTGCAAGTTCTAAGTCAAGTGTTTCTTTAAGCAAGCAATCCATTTGCCTTGAACTTAAAGCTGCTAATTTGGAGCATACAAAATTGTTGAAAGAACTTATAGCGAAAATTGATTGCATGCCGAAAAATGCAGCCAAAGCAATAACTCCAAATAATATTGTTCACGAGGAAACCTTGGTCAAAGAACTTGTTACTCAGCCTTCATTTAAAAAAATCAGTGATCCGAAAGCAAACGTTCCGTTAACTGTAGAAACGTTGCAATCAGAATTGAAAAATTATTTTTGTAACGTAGAGAACTCACCAGCTAATAGTAAACAAATCGGATCAACTGCTTTAGGTGAAAATAAATCTTGCACGACAAAATCAAAAGATATCAGGTTAAAGTTTAAACCACTCGAATTACCAACGTATTCGGGAAGTTTAAGCTCTACTTCAGCATGCAGTTATATTAAGGAATTGCAACGCTTAAAATTAGCTTGTGCCTACGACGATCAAGAATTTTTAACATGTTGCATACCGTACACTTTAAAAAACGAAGCTGCTGATTGGTTACAAGCTAAACAACCATTTGGAAATTTTCAGGAATTTTGTAGTAGCTTTTTAGCCTTTTTTCATCCTGAAACAAAAAATGAAAGGTTGGTCGAAACATTACGTAGATTAAAGCAGGGTGAAAATGAAAATTTCACTTCATTCTACGCAAAATGTGTTAAAATTTTAGATCAGTTGGATGATTCATGTACGTTTAAGGCAAAGCTATACATATTAAAGCAGAACCTCAACATGAGATTGAGACCATTTGTTGTGCATAAGGAATTTTCAACATTAACGGAATTTTTCAATCACTGTTGTGACATGGAATTGTTTTGTGCTGAAAGTTGTTCGCCCACTTCTGATACTACTGCTAATATTTCTGTGTGTAGAAATGTTGTTGAAACTAGCCAGATTGTAACGGGTGCAGCAGCTCCACGACCATCCTCGGGCGCTGCTTCTTCTCCTGCTAGTCCTATTTTCAGGAAAAAGTTCTGTACTTTCCATAATACTGCCAGTCATGATAATTCAGAATGTTATCACACTAAATTTCTTGCTGACGCTTTCAAGCAGAATAGTGGAGGAATTAATAGCTTCTTAGCAAAACTTAACTCGAGTCAAATAACTGAACCGAAAACTGTATTAGATTCAGCCAGGGTCGCTTCTGATGCGACAAACAACTCAAAAACAAAGAGTTATAACCCGAAACAACGACAACAAGTGGCTTGCAACGTCTGTTTTAAAGTTGGGCACATTGGAGAACGTTGCTGGACTACCCATCCTGAGCTCAGAGCTGCATGGGTAGCTAGTAAATCGGCTAGTCAAAATGTCAGCCAAATGTCTTCTGCAACCAAAGGGTTAGATCCAACAGCCCCAGAGTTCCCAAAAGAATAGGACGCTCTTCTGTGGCTGGAGAGGCAGCGTCCGAACGACGTTCGCATTGGTACAGTTCCCAACCTGTGCCGAATGACCCAAACGACATTCCATGGGGGTCGCACTCTAATAAACCAAATAGACAAAAGGTGTTTATTAACGGTCCCAACGAACCACAAGCTACTTCGTGTGGATATGTAGGCGTACGTATTGGTGATGACATTGCAGATTCGCT
>JAHWFP010006987.1:0-21904 GCA_023313725.1 Lithobius niger
TTGAAGTATATTGTTAAAGTTTATCCCGGGGGTAATTTTCTGGCTTTGGAAGACCAGTAATTGACACTGGATGCCCCGTTTGTTAACATGGCTGCCTTAGCTGACAAGTTTATCTCTTCTCCTTTCTGTATTAAGAAAACTTACGCAGCAATTTTTAATTTATCCCAGATCCTCTAATATGCTACAGTAGTATAAGTATCCATTTGCTCTTAAGAGGGTTCAACATTACTAGTGTAATTGAAATAGTGACTAGTTGGGTTTGATAGGACAGACCTGGCGTGGATTACGTTTTAGGTAACATTTTTCATGGATGCAGGCTCAGTTTGATTAGCTATTTAGTAACACGTTAAGACCTTTCGTCACGCGGATCTACATGAGTGCATTATCAATCAATCTCAGTTGCAAAATACTCAATAACAAGACCTGCTTGGTGATCTTTCGAGTCCAATGACTCATCGAATTGGCACGACGTTTTAAGCAATAAATTTCCCATGTGAGTAATTACACTTTACACTTACACTTTACACTTTACAAAATCAGGAATTTCGGACTGTAGGGATGGTTTTTGATGTAACATTTACTTTAACATTTTCTTAAACATTTTAATAACGTTTCGAACATTGACTACTTCCTGTGGGACTACCTTTCATTGACATGGACATTGGACAAGACATTTCGCCACTAAAGGTCAGTATAGATACTGTTTTGTCGAATTTAGCTCAATTTATTTGATTTAACAATAAGCCATTAAGATTTTTCGTTTCGAATTGTTAGAACTTGCTAACTTGGATCTATAATTATCTTTTGTTTTAACTGTCGTCTTAGTACTTTCGATCTGGAACTTATCGCAGAAATGGGTGACTAAACATTTACCTTTGCTGTGCTTCAGTTTTAATGCTGAAGTATATTAAGGAGGAGGTACACTTGAATCCTCTCTTTGTGGTGTTGGTATGTTTATGAAGATACTACTTGATGTTTGAAGTACAGAATAATAATGTGAGACGTATGCCTAACTCCACGTAAGTGCTGAATAAATATCCTGAAGCAGTGTGAAACCTATCCCAGTGGTATTTAATAGTATAAGACTTAGGCATAACCCCAAGTAAGTGCTGAATAATATTCCGAAGCTGTGTACCTTTTGCTAACTGTTAACTGGTGTGAATACACATCCTTACACAAAGCGGGAAAGATCCGCAAAGAGTAAAGATATGCTCTTTACTTTAGCTCTAGCTGGAGTAAAGGTAACGAGCATATATAAAATAAATATGAGTACAAAATAAATTAGCCCGTCTGGACATAACACGCCTTAACATGCTTCGACACGCTGGTAGTGGGGGGGGGGGGGGGAATTGAGGCCTAATGGCGCGTCGACAGCTTGGTCATTAGCGCCAACCTCAGTCACAGTGCAGTGGTCCGGGTTGCCACTGCACCACACATTACAGAGATGCTATGCAAACCCCTAATCTAAATCTCGTCATACATCTGTACCTCCTGCGAAAATTGAAATACATCGGACAGTAGGACAGTCTTATCGCCCAATTGACGTGTAATGTCATGCGGAAGATGGAAACGACGACGAACACCATCAAGATGGCGACAATCAACAAGTAAGAGCCGGACCGTAAGTGGCCGTCGACACCAATAACAGTCAGAAGGGTCAATCCCCCCCCGCAAAAGGAAACAGTGAGTATGTCGGGTGTGACCAATGCGCAAATGGGTCAACACTACCTCCACACGATGACTGCGGCGAAACGCTGAGTGCCACTCCTCGACAGTGCCTTTAATAGCCCGTAATTTATTACCGTCCTGTCTGTCCCACAAGGTTTGCCAAAAAACGCTGATAGTATTTTCAGTGTAAAAAAGTTTAAACCTGCACCTTTATCGGTACTAGAAATTTGAGAAGAAGGTAAAATGAACCTATTAAATGCGTTCTTCTTCCGCAGGACAATGACAATAAAATGTAAAAGAATTGGGCAATACTAATTATGGTTACAGCTATGGATTGAATTCTCCAACAGTTACAGTGCTTCGATGAAAGATCAGAATTAATTCCGGAAGCACTTTTAACCATAATTAACGGACCGAAGCCACAAAGAGGCTGATCACTGCAGCGAAGTGGAAGCGTTTTGACCAACTAGTTTTAGAACACGAAATAAAACTGATATGTCTTTTAATCAAAATTAGAAGTGATATCAGCGAGTATTTTTCTGAAAGAATTATCTTGACTTGATTTTTCCAATTTTTGGATAATTGTAACTTTTTACACAATAACACAGATGATGATAATGTGTTTAACTTCTCCCTACAATGACACTAGATCCAGGGGGAGGGGTGATGTAATGTAGCACATTACATCAGTTTATCGTCTACAAGATATGGGTAATTGATTAAGATGTTAATGATTATCAATTGGGATAAATGTGTGATGTTATTGAATGGTACTTCTCACTTACAAATAACCAAGGGACGTGAATTATACGGTTATCTCAGAATGTACATTGGTGTGTAACCATGAAGATAAATGAAGTAACGTTAAACAAATATCGTGAATTCAGGTATTGAAATATCATTTTCATGAATGTTAGATGTAAATCCCTACCCACTGGGGGAAGATCGTAAGGTGTAGAGGGCTACGACCAAGTTAAAGGGCCAGGGCCAGGGCTACGACCAGGTTGGTGCTAATGACCAAGCTGTCGACGCGCCATTAAGCCTCATCTCCCCCCCCCCCCCCAAGTTAAAGGGTTAGAAGATTACGTCTATAAATCCGATAATACCTGACGGATCGAAACAAGTTCTGCATTGGGACAGTATTCGACATTCAAGAATGGGAATCTGGATTTTATTATCCCGTCAGAACGTTTATCATTCAGAGGTTAATAACGGTGTAGTGTTAAGATCATTATAACCAAGATATCCCTGTTGCTCCCGATTAGCTGACCAATTATTGGAAGTCCTATTCGTAGCCTGCTTACAAAGGTTATTGGTGCCAGACCTTTCCAGTTTATTATATTATATGAAGTCAACCCAAGCAGTGCTACATAAAAATATACAAACAACGTTTCGAAAATTTTTATTTTTCGTTATCAGGTTAGCAATATAATTAAAGCATGGCAAAAGCCACTAAGTCATCCTACATTAAAAGCATAAAACAGTTATTTAAAACGGATAAAAACAACAATCAATTTCTCCCCTCAAGAGGCAGAAATGGCAGCTGAAATGCACGACCCACCTGCTCCGTTAGGAAACCAAGTCGAAAGGTGTATGCAAATCAGGGTCACGTATTTCATATGTGTGATCCATTCGTTCATTATGGGGGTTGCACAATATGCCTGGCAAACGAGTCGAGTTTAAGTGTTTTAATCTCCAGGAAAATATTCTTTTAGATATTTATTATACCCATACACATACACCTCCTGTGCATAACCACTTAGTGCCAGATAATAAATATCTAAACGAATATTTTCCTGTGATTAAAACACTTAAACTCGACTCGTTTGCCAGGCATATTGTGCAACCTCCATAACGAACGAATGGATCACACATATGAATCACGTGACCCTGATTTGCATACACCTTGCGACTTGGTTTCCCAACGGAGCAGGTGGGTCGTGCATTTCAGCTGCCATTTCTGCCACTTTTGGGGGGAGAAATTGGTGGTTTTAATCCGTTTTAAATAACTGTTTTTATGCTTTTAATGTAGGATGACTTATTAGTGGCTTTTGGCATGCTTTAATTTTATTTCTAACCTGATGACGAAAATTGAAAATTCTCGAAATGTTGTTTGTATATTTTTATGTAGCTCTGTTTGGTTTGACTTCATATAATCTGTTACCGTGCTTTTTACTCCATCCTATAGACCTTTCCAGTGACTTGAAACAATCTCTAGATGGCCCAGCTTTGGATCCTGTCCTCATATGAGTTTACAAGTGAACTTCAAACAAGTTTAACTTTATGACGATTGGTCGACTGTTACTTCAACAATATGGTATTACGATATTGTGAATGTAAATCGTAATGTAACAAAGCAATTATACTAGATTGTGCTGCAGGACTTACTGTCTTAGGTTCAACAGCACAACAAAAAAACTAATTTTGGATTCACTTTTCTGTTCATCAACTCATCACGACATAAGTCCAAAGAATTAATCGCAAACATCAATGTATAAGTCTAACTTCGGCCTTCGTAATTCTAAATATTTAAAATGTACCCATTCATAATGGTGCAATCGAAGTTTAGTTCCTGATTCCTATTAATGTGCTTACATCTGTGTCTTAATACATAGACACAAATCGATGTAAATAATATTAAGGAAAATTGGAAATTAGCCATTAGCGAAAATTATACAGTAGAAATAATCGAATCCGGGTCATGCCACTCCGACGAAACGTAACTGCATAATTTTCGCTAATGGCTAATTTCCAATTTTCCTTAATACAGCTGTGTCTCGCACTTTTAAGAAGGAGAGCATCCAATTCCTTCTTTGAATATTATCCATAAAATTCAATGAAAAGCAGTAGTTGTCTATAACTGAATCGTTGTCATTAACAGTGACTATGGCAGTAATAGCTTTACCAGCTAAGCAGTTGATGGCGGGAGAATACAGTATACTGGTAAAAAATGTGCTCCGTTATCATTCAGCTCAGTAACTGCAACAGTTACATTTAGACCCAATCTAGAATAGGTTGAGAGCGAACGATTCTGACCTCTTGGATATGACAACATATTGTGTTCTGAATTCACTGGCAGGAAATGTTCTTATTTTTGATTTACGATTTGGTATTAAAAAAAACTGACCACAGGGAATTGAAAGGATTTGGAAATTTCAAACACTATAAATTCAGAAACAAATTGTACTATTGTGATGAAGAAAATACAAAAATAGACTGTAATTCTTTGATTCAGCTAGCAACAGCAGCTTACTAAGAGTCTTGGAATTGTGCAAGCAAGCGTAATTGCGATGTACACAGTGAGAGAATCATCACATTCTTATTCAACTCTGAATCTTCGCCCATTGGATTCATTATACGCCCAGCATGAGGATTCATTATACGTTGAAATAGACAAACACACCTTATATTGTTAGTCGTCACTTTATTTTGTAGGCGATCTAAAAGTATGATATTTGTCACTTTGCGTCTAAATGTGTTAATTTAAAATGTGCGTACATACGACTTCTAGCTTTTCAGGGTTTTTCATTGTTTAATAGTGTCACATTTTTGACAAATTAATTGGGGAGGGGGCATTGAGGCTTAATGGCGCATCGACAACTTGGTCTTTAGCGCCAACCTCAGTCACGGTGCAGTGGTCCGGATTGCCACTGCACCACACAAATTAATTGGCTTTTATTCCTTGACCATAAAGCACTTTTTACAGAATAATTGCTTACGTTGGTAGACCACATCTAATTTTTACAGAGTAACTGCTTACAGTGCTTCATGAGGTCACGCTTTTTTACCAGTTTAATTGCTTAGATTGATTTGCTGCATTGCAGTTTCCGAAAATAATATTGCGTAGCCTTCTTGACTGTATCACTTTTTTTTTACGACATGAACTGTAGTGTTTGTGTCTTGACCTATTAAATTTTTTTCCAGATTACTTACTTACATGCTTTACTGTGGCCCAAGTTTGTCTTTAGCCTTATCATTTGCTTAATTACATTTTTCCCACATCATTTGTTTAATCGCTTGAGGTATCGCATTTTTGACAGATGGATTGCATATATTGTTTTGCCGTATTACATTTCCCCAGTTGATAAATTACGCTGTTTGACAGTGTTCTGATGTGCCTACGTATCTTACAGCGCTTAAACGTAAAACAATTTTGCCACAAAAAGAGGGTACACTGATACATATTTCTCGCCTCACGTCACACGAACGAAACATTTTCTCCATTGCATTCCGTTCAGCAAACACGATTGGCAAAATCATTTCTAAACAACACAGCGTACAAAAAAAAGCAATAATAACCACTTTACAGGAAACCTTTCAAGAACATTTCCTTTAAAACCCATTTGAATTAGAATCAGATAAGTGGGCATCAGGCCTAAGAGAGATGGAGAGAAAGGACGGAGGAACACGCAACGTGCAGAGTGGGAGAGAAAGAGAGTCAGAGCCCGTTAGGGGATCGAAATCCTTAATCGCGTGCATTTGGAATTCTAATTGTGCTTCGTGTTTCTCTCCTCCACCTAGTACTTCAAACTAAACGAACTGTTTTATGCCCTGGAACGCTCGCGCACTTCATTTCAAACATCATCGAGCTTCCATCATGCAGCAATGCCCGAATTTTTGTGGGTTCCAGCACTTTCTGGCTGCTGGTAAAACCCGTAATGCATGCATGGCGTCTGCCAAAAACACTTGTGTCCCAGACTTTCTGGTCCGAGAGTATCCTCTTCAAATCCAGAGGCAGGGCCCAAAAGCAGGTCAACACTACTTAGCGCAACTCCAAAACCGTAATGGAAGATTTAGGCCTACCGAAGAGTCGCACTAATTAGTATCTCATTGAAGAATTCCGTGCTAAATTAGGTATGGTAGATTGGCATTGGTGAGATGAAATTTACTGGTTTTCGGTGTGTTCGATTCGTAAAACAGCTTCTGGCTTTGAGTATTGCTAACTACGTCACCCCCAAATTGCAGCGGCCTGGTCCAATAGAGTCAAGGGAGGAGTACAGGGGAGGGGGAAGGTGTGTTGGGATAGGCTGGGTTTGGGAAAAGGAGACCATCTCTTCCCAAGCTTCTAGTTCTTCCACCAGCACTTTTTTTTTCTTTTTTTGCTTGTCGCTGGCCCAATATTAAATCTACATGAAACGTGTTGCATTGCATTACGGAACAACCGCAGACCAGGTGTTTGGATCTGTTTGGAAAAAAAAGTAACCACTTTTAGTCCATCTTTCTATCTATACGCGTATTCGCTCTCACAGCTGGGAAGAAAATGCTCCATTCTGTACCACCCATCGACAACCAAAATTTGATGATGCAAAATTCGTTCGCGCCACACTTTCGATTCAAAACGAAGTGCTCTCTTCTGCTCTCACATACTGCTTTGTCTTGCCAAGTTGCAGAAATCTGTTCACGTTCGGGGAAAAAATATTCGTTGAAAAAACGCATTCTAACATTTTGACTGAGTGAAAGACTGAAAAGCCATTAGGAATTGCTGGTATAGCGGAAGACCCTTTCAGAAGCTAAATACTGACGCCAGATCGCATCGTTATAAATTATTCACACGTGCATAACCTCCGTCTGTATCCGTACACATCTTTAATATACACGATTCCTGTTTCGGTAAAAGCAAGGTCAAAGCTTGTTGGGTTTCAAGCCATCTAGAAATTCCGCTTCTGCAGCTCGTCCTACCGGTAAATCTGTAACAACTTCGGAATGAAGGCGATTAAATATTGACGTTTTGCAAACAAACCGAATTGATGGATAATCAATCACAGTGCAATTTTCGTGCACTCATGAGCATCAGCAAACATTTCCAAAACGCAGGCTTTAATTCACGGCCGTCCAAGCATGTGGAAAATGACATGAAAGGTTGGATGTTCAGAAATAAAGCCAGTGTGTTTTAAGTGTGTTCTACTCCTCATGCGTCAACGTTTATTTCATTGTGGTAAGTATTGAAGATATGGAATGATTCCATCTCACGTCATCAAAGATTGGATCAGTTGATTAAAAAAAAAAGGAAATTGTGCAATTAACGTCCTTTTTACTTCTTAGGTTATCTCAAGACGGAGAGGGAAAATAGGATAGTGGTACTAACTTGAACAGTTAACAACTCGTTAAGTCGATAATAACTGGACGTCAGTTGATGTTGTCACTCTGCTCTATTATGGCAACGCATGTAATTTCAAGCTTTATATCTTCTTATAAAATTCACCCTTTTATGGCAAGGCTGAAAACTGAGGGTACCTTAAATGACGGTTTCATAATGCCCTTATAATTGTTTGGGTGTGTCTAGTTTTGATATTGTTAGCCGATGTGAAAAGAAGTGAAGTGAAGTATATATTGTTCGCATGGTATACAAATAAACATCAACATAAACGGTGACACATTTCAGTGTATAACTGAATAGGTAAATTCAACGTCACAAAAAAAAAATAATAAATAAAAAATACCATTTATATCAGGAGTCCTGCTTGTGAAAAACTCGTGTGCAGGGTTGATTTAAAAAATGACGGGAATTATAAACCCTCAGTAGACCTTGGCAGTATGTAACTATGTTTGGGAATAAAAATATTATTTTGTATAAGAGCAACCAAGCTATATAATCGAGACTTTTGTAAGGTTCTCCATTTCGTCCATACCGAGAAGCCCTTATCGAAAATCTTTGAAAAATCTACGCAAGCTACCATTCTTTTTGATACCATGAGGAAATTGGTTAACGATTTTGGGGAGGATAAAGTAAGATATCTGCAAGCAGCTTCCAACTTAGTCATGGGAACAATCACCTTACCATTGCTCACAGCACGGACTATGATGAGCTACAATACCTCCGCCAAAGTCAACATTGTTAAATCTTATTCTTTCCAAACCCTTGAGTAACGTGAAGAAAGTCTACTGTTCATAGAACTAAAAGTTTTACGTATCCACAGAGTGACTCACTTAATTCCCGTGTAACAAGACTCCAGTTTCAGACGTTACGATCTTGGGGATTTAGGAGAACCATAATTCATTCACACTGAAAAATTTAAATAAGACGCTCTAGACACAGCGTCGTCACGATGGCGTCAGCAAACATTTGCAAAAGCGCTATGTATGTAATCAGAAGAGCAAAAAGAGAGAGAGGACTGTTAATCACAACCAAGCAGTTAAAGTCGCAAACTCTCATACCAAACTATCGATCCTTCTAAAAAAATGTATGATTAATTGTTTAAACTCAAGTCACCTCTCGAATCCTTTTCGAATACGCAATTTATTAAGTAGGGTATAGTTAGCGTCATGTTGGCTGTCACCAGAGGGTTAGAACCCGTGCTCATCTCACCTTCTTTCTTATTCCTCTGATCCTGTCAGAGCTTTCGTAATGAAAATTCCATCAGCTTTTTTATGGTTGAGCTGTCAACTCCGACAATCGATCAAAGATAATAGGCAGGGTAGGACAGAGAGAATTTTGACGTACTGTGGGGGTGAGTGCGTGAGGGAGAAGAAGATAGGCAGGAAGGAGTGAGCAATCCTGCAATTCCGGGTGTTCAGTAAGATGAAAATCGTTAAAACATCCTCATAGTTTCTGTGCAATGGCCCTACAGACGACATTAAAACCTTCACTGATGGGAGTTGAGCAAAACGTCGTAGCTGTATAGCTGCGATTCCTTTTGACGGATATGCGCCAGTGATACAAATTAAATTGTAATTATCGAATTGCTCTTCGTATCATCCCGAATTCTCACTTAATTTTTTAAGCTACGAAAAATATTTTACAGGGAAGCCACTGGGCTAAGCCATTTCATTTATTAGGAACTTCGCAACTTTTGCAAATTTTTAACCGAAAATTGGGACTGTAACTCCAGTTTAACACGTAATTTCACATACTCCAAATTCCTCGCCTACCCCGTTTTTCTTTCCGATTGAAATTAAAAGGCACTTGTACAATCAGTAATAAAATGAAAATTAGTAATGAAAAGCTTGAAAAGTGCACGTGTCAAATTAAAATTTCGAATTGGCAATGGTCAAATTACATTTTGTGTAAAAAAAAAAAGCTCGAAAAGCGAGTCTATGTTGTCCATTAGTTTAAAGTTTGAACGAGTTTCTGTTTACTCTGGCCAATGTAATTGCCTTTCATGTAGAATGCACACATGCGAACTGATAAATATCATTTTTATTTAGACGGTTGGCTAGTTTGGATTCGGTTTGTATTGTTTATTGAAAGAAACATTTTAAGTTGGGATGCCTTTTCTGACTAATCGTATGTCTCGAGAATTAGAAAAGTACGTAAGGATTCAGTAACCCCTTCTATGCAAGGAGCTACCACATATTGCCCAGTGGTTTGGGGGATGCAAAGGTATCTGATATTTTTGTTTCAACAATGAAAGTTACTACAGTGCATGACTTTATAAAGTCGGTACATCCACTGTTAACAAATTTCCTGGTAATGTACTAATACTCGGAGAAATGTGGTGTGGCTGAGTGGTGTGATATCCACTCGTTGAATTTCGTTTTTGAGCTGTTAAATGTGTACATTGGGTCAATATATGACTGAATGGGAGTATACCTCGGTTAGTTTGAGATGCTTTACGAAAATGAAGAAATTCAATACGCCTATGTGGAGTTGAGGTAAGCCGTGATGTTAAGAAAAGAACTGTAGTTGTTTTTTAGCGCCTCCATGGTGAAGGTGAAAGATCGATGAAAATCGTTCTTCCGTTTTAAAATGCAGTTACGTTGTCAATGGGGAAAAGAGTCAAACTATCATCTACAAATCTTTTATAATAAAGGGGGCTAGGAATATTATGGATTAGGCTATTGTCAACTACAATTCATAAGAATGTCACAGAGATGGGTGGAAATACAGCTGCCCGTTGGGTACCCATTGTGTTAATGAAAATACAATTTTTGGCGCAAAATAAACGTAGTCGCAAAAATAAGTTTTATGGTTTCGATACGTTTTCCTATGTCATAACCCAATGTTAGGAGGTTGAAGTTTGAAGTTTATCAGTGATTTTCAAAAAGGGTAGAACGGGCAAGGGTAGGAATCATGGCTTTCACATAGAACGAACCCCAATTGTAATCTGCTGGAATGTTAATAATTGGGGAGTAAGAGTGAATTGGGGCAATGTGGTCCCCATGTGGATCCCCATGTGGATGCTGTTTACGAACATGGGCGACGAGTTGTACTATAATGAATTATTATGTGCACTTTTCCGACTTTTTTAAATTAAGAATTTTGTTACTGCTTTTCTGCATACATTTTTTTTGTCTTTTTCACCATTTCGTGGTTTATGTTTATTTCAGGAATTAACGGAAATTTTCAGGGAAACAAATGCAAATCTGTATGGAGGGAATACTGAAAATTCTGAAAAATACTACACTGGGTTATTTGCATATTTAGCTAAACTACACAAATATATTTTAGCACATTTGTTACTTTTGTTTGGATTAACGAAGCAGACAAAGAGCATCAAAGACTTTGTGATTGTGTAGGAAGATTTTTCAAGAATTTTTCTACTGCAACGTTTATGACCCGTATTTAACGCTGATTTATGAACCCGTCACTTATTTTGTCCGTAGTATTCACGTATTTTTAAGTGATTGTCATCTCGTTAAAACAAATCGTGTAAAATTAACAAATCAGTAAACTTGCAGAAGCTGGCAAAAAAAAAAATACAGGTAAACTCTAAACAAGAGAATATTGTATTTAAACTACATCCAGCAAGATTTAGCTCTGATACTAAAGCTAGGCTTAACATTCGTAACGCTTTTAATTGGGAAATCAATCAAAACTAATGGGGAGGTACTACAGTCAGCAAATTTTATCCTCCAAGATCTACTGTAACGTTTATAACCTGTATTTTACTCTAATTTATTCCGTACTTTTTACCCATCTTTCACTTATTTCGTCCGCAGTATTGACGCATTTTTAAGTGATTGTCATCTCGTTAAAACAAATGTGTAAAACCAACAAATCCGTACTTTTGCAGAAGCTGTCATTAAAAAAATATAGGTAAAATTCAAACAAGAGAAAATCGTATTTAAACCGTATCTATTAAGATTTAGCTCTGATACTAAAGCTGTGCTTAACATTCGTAATGCTTTTAACTGAGAAATCGATCAAAACTAATGGGGAGGTACAGTTAGCAAATTTTATCCTCCAAGAACTACTGTAACGCTTATAACCCGTATTCCCGTATTTTACTTTAATTTATTTCGTACTTATTGTTCAAGTGATTGTCATCTCGTTAAAACAAAATGTGTATATCAACAAATCCGTACTCTTGCAGAAGCTGGCATAAAAAAAATAAAGGTAAACTCTAATCAAGAGAATATCCGTATTTAAACTCTATCCAGCAAGATTTAGCACTGATGCTAAAGCTGTGCTTACAATTCGTAATGCTTTTAACTGAGAAATCGATCAAAACTAATGGGGAGGTACAGTCAGCAAATTTTAGTCTCCAAGAGTGGCACAGGAAGAGATAGAGAGAGATCCTTTAATTCTAGATGAACTTCATGCTTCAAGTCATAAAAGTGGCCAAGTATGTCGAGTCGACGACCACCTCTCCGGCACACACACGAACACATGCACACAAGCCATCCCAACCGTTGGAAAACGCACAGCTCCGTTTTATTGCCCGAGCTCAAGTCGCGGTACGGTCGCCTGTCTCCATTTTATGTATCACATGAGTGTAATTGTAAAAAATGGATAATACTTGGTTCCGCTGCGGGAGCATTAGCAAGAGCCAGATGCGAAACGAGACAGAAGATGAAGAAGAAGCTGCAGCGACTAACGCTCAACCCAAAAATATATACGACGACGTTGCATTATAAAGTTATCTGAAGTGGATGAAGAACTCCAAAATGAAATGTTCGTCACTAAAATACTCTGCCTGCCAGTGTTGAACGATGCAAGAAATGTTTCAAAAAGATGGTTGTATCAAGTTATGTTGGTGATATCGTTACTTTACACGTTTATGGGTATTTAGAGTTTTTATGTGTCTGTCAAAGGAACTGATGAGCGGGCAACAGTTTGAGTTTTTACTAATTTTCAGTTTACAAGGAAATAATTGGCAGAAGACGAACCTCTCACCGTAAGATACCTGGGTGTGGTTAAGGGTCGCACACACAAAAAAAAAAAACATTTTCTTAAAAACAGTCAAAAACATGGTTATTAATTTGAAAAACAGCATTTTCAAAATCAAATAAACCACGACTAAGAAAAAATTAATAAGAAAAAAAGTGTACAAAATAACAATGTAACCAAATTAGAAAAGTTGTCGGTACTAACTCATAATGCTAAACAGCATTGTTAAGTTTATAGGTTTTGATCTGATAACTGCAAACAAATGTTCCTTGAACGATTTCAGCCAGCAATAAGTTTAATTTCGGTAGGTAAAGAATTAAAAATTTACTACCCAGATAGAAACGGAAGTTGTGTATTCTTTCCTTAGCAACTTTTGGTTGGAAACATGGAGACGTGGTAAAGTGGCGGTCATAGTGATTTTTAGTGTACGTGTGATTTATACGATTCGTAAATTTTGTTACGATTTGTTTCTTTTGTATTTGTCATTTAACTAGCTGTGCCCCTGGTGTAACATACGCCAGTTTAGCTGGTTCCCTCAGCCTCTCCTGCAGCCTGACCGGTATAAATTTTTTTCGTAAACAGTTCAACAAAACTCTCTACATAGCTCTCCATGCAGCCCAGCAGCGTATAGAAAAAATCCGTTACATTCGACTTATTCACCTTACCTAACCTAACCTACCCACAACAACAAGAGATCATCAATAAAGTCAATTTACACATACTCACCACTGGTGGGTGCTAAGTAAGGAAGTCTCCTCCCCCATGCCAAGAATGAACTTGCTCCGTACATAGCATCCCAGCTTTTCTAACTACACTTCGTGCATCTCATCCAAACTAAAGGCATTATATACAGGGTGGTCAAAAAATCTGGTCACAGCAAACATCTCAGGAAGTATTGGTCATAGAAAAGTAAGGTTGATGTGCTGAAATATGTCACATATGGCGAGTCCCATGGCATCAACCGGAATGACCTTGAATACCTTATCAAGGTCAGTCAATTTTCTTGTTTTTGGAACCCTAAGAGATACGACACAAAAGTCAATTGCAAAATTGTGCGGGCTGACAAAATAAACCTCATACAGAAAGCAGAACTGAAATAGCTCCATAATTACAGGAGCTATGAACAAAACAAGAACGGTATTGCAGTGAATCAAACTTTGCTTGTTGTTAATAATGAATGCGTGATTTACCTTAATTACGTAGTAGAGTTGGTATGCTTTCACCATGATTCCATAATTATGACATTACTTCGTTTATGTTAATAGTACATGTTGCAATAAATATTGGAAGAGTCTATAGGGGAAAATGGAGTACGCACTGGTAGCTTATCATGTTAGCTTCACTGCAAGTCTCTCTTTTTTGCTCACAGCGCTTGTAATTATAAAGCGATCTCAGTTCTGCTTTCTGTGGGAGGTTTATTTTGTCAGCCCGCAAAACTTTGCAATTGACTTTTATGCCGTACCTCTTAGTTTCCAAAAATAAAAATTGAATGACCTTGATAGGGTGGTTCAAGGTCATTCCATTGATGCCATGGGAATCGCCACAAGTGACATATTTCAGCATATCAACCCTTACTTTCTACGACCAATTCCAGATATGTTTGCTGTGACCAGACTTTTTGACCACCCTGTATAGTTAGTGGTCATGCTTTGGAGGTGAGACACGCTCCACCCGTAGCCATGGCGCCAAAAGGAGTGAGGGGCAATTTTGGTAGGTAATTTCAATCGGAAGGTTTTTATACATGCCACATTCGACACAAGCTCGAGGCACCAATTGACCAGTCTCTTCCAGAAATACCTTGGGTGGCTGAGTGAGGCTCGGACTCGAGATAATCATGGTAAACATCAGGACGACTAGTCCCGTTAGAGATCATACTGCTTGGTGCATTTATAAAACTAAGAATAAATAAGTTAAACTGACAATTTATTTAAAATTTGTGAAGTGTACTTAACATCTGATTTTTTTTTTTTGCATGTATTTTTAAGCCACTCTTGCTGTTGTCCAGGGTAATGTTTTGATGATGATCGGTCACGTCGGACTCGATCATCCGTTAAAATAGGATTTGTTACCATTTTACAGTAATGTGTGTGTGTGTCAAGTAAAGCAAGGACTATACAACACTTGTTTAAAACTGTTTTGTTTTCTTTCCAAGCGGGATTGACAGAAATGCAATAAATGATTGTAAGTCTAAATCGTCTTTTATTTATAAGAACTAGGGTAGTCCCCTGTAAACGGCCAGTTTCATGGAGCACTAGGGCAGCCCCGCACCCCGAATATGGCGGTTTTGTACGGCACTGTTATGATTTCCCGTTTGCATGAAAATAACTGTGACGTCACTACACTTCCAATTATTGTTGAATGTCCTTAAAAATTAAACTCAACCGTTAGCAGTCACCCACCGCCCAGCCGCCCAAGCCTACCAGAACCCCATTACGGAATTAATAGAATAAAGATTATCAAAATTCCCAGATACTGCGGGCAAACAAACAAACAAATAAACTACGATCTTAGTTATATGAATTGCTAGATTTTCCGTTTGCTAAAAATACTGCGACGTCACTATATCTGCCAATTAGTTTTATAAGTCCTTATAAACCCCAACGTTACCAGTCGCCCATCACCCAAGCTTCAGAGATTCCCACTACGATCTTACATAGAACTGGCTGTCCCCCCGGCGTAACTTACGCCGGTCTAGCCAGTTCCCGCATACCTGAGTGAAATACTGTAGTGGGGAGTATGGAATAAAAAGGGCGCCGACTGCCCCCTGCCTCCTTCTCCGGACTCCCCTGCGGCCTACCACTTACATTCTGCCATAGTCTGGTCAGATTTCCCCCATTTTCCCCTGGTAACCCATTTCCCGTCCCGCCTCCCTTTCCCCGGACGAGGATTGCCCTATTGTGTCGTCGGAATATCCCCATCCCTGCTTCCCCTCCCGTGCATAATAATGATGAATTTGCTTGCCCAACCTAAGCGTATTATATATATATAGATAAGGTCAAGATTCTCATGCACACAGCGATTTTACTTATAAATTTTGCTAGGAACAGCCATCATTGCATTCCTTGTGCCAAATTCAGTTGAAATACATGTATGTCGTGTAACTTAGACAGTTCGTGTGTGCTGTGGATTACGACGTCTCTAATAGTTTCTAAACCATGCGCAATGGCTGTTTGCCGTGACGTCACCATGAGTTAGCCAATGACGAACGAGAACAAGGGCTGTTTGGCCATCTGATTGGACTAGCCCAGTCACGTGATATGCACGTCACAACAAACAGCCATGGCGCGTGGTATAGGTGATAATCCTATAAATTTGGGAGTGGTAATCAGTTTTATCAGAATTAAAAAGTTTTTTTTTTAAAGATCTTGACTCTCCACTCTCCGAAGTTTGTTAACCTTGTTGACTTGGGTATTTATAACCTGCTAAGAACATCAGACGAGTTTTGGCCTATTGTTTTCATCGCAAAAACATGGTCATTGGGGAATTTTAATATTCATGAAAAAAAAAAAAATAGCTTCTGTATTACGATGAACCTCTGCATCCCAAGCTGTCGACGCGCCATTAAGCCTCAACCCCCTCCCCCTCTGCATCCCCTCCCTAACATTCCAGTATTTCTTTCTGTATAGACTTCCATCCCCCAACGTATCGAAACACCAAATTCAATTCCGGTGCAGCAATTAGCGATTTAAACACCTATATATTTGCAGTAGGAAGGCAGCAGCCACCTCACAACTAGTTGAAAAACCTAATCTTTGTAACAACACCTCTTCACTTAACTTCAATAATTCAGGGTGGGGGGCGGAGGAGGAGGACTATCTTTAAAAACTGCGACCCGTCGCTGCAAAGATGAAAAAAAAATACACCGATTTCTGGATGGTTCAAAATCTGAGGCAGAGATTTCGCGCCTGCCTCCAGCCCGCTGCCCCACGGGGAACCTTCTCACTAAAAGGAGAATCTGCTGTCGACTAGATAAAAAAAATATATATATGAAAAGGGAAAAAAAAAATCTTGGCTGAAAGATCAATATTTTCTCAGCATTGTCATTCAATACCTCATCTTACTGTGCTGCCGACTGGGCCACGACTTCCAGACCTGCATAGAAATCATTTCAGCTCTGCAGCAACGAGTAGAGGCAAGATTCTCCAGCCAAACGCACGTCCTGTTATGTGTGCGTGGCGGGGAGGGGGAGCTTGTGACGGAGCCGTGGCACGAGGAGAGTTGGGCCGAGGCCTCAAAACCGACCAGGCCAGGCCAGCCACGCAATTCACACGCGTGTCCGTCAATGTTGTTCGCCCTTCTGGACCTGCAGACTGTCTCGTAAATTTCATCTTGCCCAGATCAATGAAAGCCCGTGTCCATATCCCTTGGCCATCCCGAAGTGCAGCACAATGTAATGGGTCCGGACCTGGACGCCTCTTGTTATCTCCTGTTAACATAGACTGCAGAGGGAGAGAGAGAGAGAGAGAGCGAACGTAGCGGCTGGAGCGAGCACAGCACAAGGGGAAAAGAGGCAGAGGAATGGACCGACGGACGAACGAGCGAAACTGCTTCCAATTTTATGTCGTGATATAGCCCTTAAATATCCGGGTGAAACTTTAAAAGGGCATCTTGCTGTGACGGATATTTTTTATATCTTTTTTTTCGGGGGGTACCGTCGATGCGCAGCTGGCTTTATGAACTGGGAAGAGGTTGTGCTGTGTTTACAGATGAGCATACAAAAACGATTGATAAAAGTGGCTTTTATGCCCCACCGACTACTGTCTCCCTTCACATGATGCTAAACAAAGTTGAACCCTCTCGCTACAGAATAGCCCGCTTTTCGAGTTATTGGCCTGCGAGACACAATAGTCTAGCAATGCTTTTTTTTTGTTTTGTTGCAGAAAAGTGCAGACCATTCGCAATACAACGGCCCGCACTTTTCAAACTATTGAAACATCAGTCCTATCCAGATAACATATATATATATAACAGGAAGACCATTATACTAGACACGTGTGTTTTTACAGACAAGGCAGTTTTCATGAATCTTGGGGAAAATCACAATGTGACAGAAATGGCTGAAACTTTATTTGGTCAGGAGATTTTGGTCGCTGTGAAACATCGTTGCAGCTGTACTGCTACTGCTCAATTTGACAGTGATAACATGTACTTTCGAATAATACTGCAGGTATACTGCCTACTACTAACTGGAGTAACTATTAATTTTACTTGTGCAGCACATTCTAGCTTGATTTCACGCTTGATTCCGAAATGCTGCATCCTCTTCAAGCAGCGAAACCTCAACGACGAATAGCCCCTTCAGACAACTACTATTATAATTTTATCGTATTCAAGTGCATTGTTGCTGGAAATGAGAAATTGCCTCGTGAAAGAATTGTAGCAATAGAACTATTGTGACGTCGTTACAGACATTGTTTATGCATTGTTGCTCGAATCCGCACGCCCGATCACTGTTCATGCAACGAAAACCCAACGACGAATTACCCCTCAAACAACTTTTCATACAAGCGTTTAAAAGATGTTTCACAATAGACCTTTTAGAACGGCGTGAAAGACATTGTTGCACGGGCAAAGACGAGCAGCAGTGCTTGCAGTGCTGGAAACACCGGTTCTCGTCAGATCCCCGAAGTTAAGCAGCGTTGGGCTGGATTGATACTTGGGTGGGTGACCATCTGGGAATCTGGCTGTTGCAGACATAGGGCCTTAGGGCTTCGGGCAGATGACCAGGAGTGGTTAACGCTCGTTAAACCCTTTAAACCCTTTTTAACGAGCAGCAAATTTCCTTGGGAATGTCTTTGCCCGTACAACAATGTCTTTCACGCCGTTGTAAAAGGTCTATTGTGAAACATCTTTTAAACACTTGTATGAAAAGTTGTTTGAAGGGGTTATTGTCGATGGGTTTTCGTTGCATGAACAGTGATCGGGCGTGCGAATTCGAGCAATAATGCGTAAACAATGTCTGTACGACCCTCAGCCTCGGGCCATTTGTGGTAACAATAGCCTGCAGGTGCTGCACGCCCTAGTGCATTGTTTCCGATTGGGGGGGGGGGGGGCGGGGGAGATTGAGACTTAATAGTGTGTGTATCAACAGCTAGGTCATTAGCGCCAACCTCTGTCACAGTGAAGTGGTCCGGATGCAGTGGTTTCCAAATAGCCCATGGTTTCCGACCACTCATGCCTGCCTCCTCTTTCAATGGAGGTAGAATGGGAGAGCGCATTTGCATTGCGGGCGCATGGAGGCGAGAAGTGATTGTTCGGCCCGACGACTTGTCGTATTGAACCTTTATTGAGTTGATCGACCACTCATGCCTGCCTCCTGTTTCCATGTAGGTAGAGTGGGAGAATGCGGGCGCGAGGAGGGAAGAAGTGGTTTTCCTTTTGGCTATTCTTTTAGCCTGCCTCCAATATTATTATAAATATGGGAGTAATTTTCAAAACGAATTTACCGTCTCTGGCTCATTGGTGTTAGTGTTTCATGACAGATTTGCTGACTTTGCTGACAGTGGCGTAATTACATATTCATCTTGTTAAGAGGAATTTTACACCTTCCTTTACGCCCCCCTGCTAGAAAACATACGACCATTCTATTATTAACGTACGATTATTTTTCTAGCTTTGCGTAATGTACGGGGGCATGAGGAAAAATTTTGAAGATAACACATTTTCTTTTGTATCGCTTTTGTCAGTGGGAATGGGAAGGTCCAAATTTTTTTCTTAGCAATTAAAATATAATACAAAAATAACGGAAATAGGATAGCATCAATAACTTCGTGTGCATCCTAATCTTCGTCAGGATAACATTGAACTTGTGATAAGTATCAATCAGCCCAAAAAAAAAAAAATACTTTTTCGTTTTGGGCTGTTGTTATCGTAATGCGTTTACTCACCTACTTTACTTTAATTGATATACACCAAAGTTGTTGTTCACGACTATTGTATTGTATTGTGGCAAAATGCTACAAATAAATTAGTACTGAGGTTGATGGGTAACTCTTGAATTTATTTCCCTATCCTCCGAACCAGAGAAAGGCATGCCAAATGGCTAAACTACAGGTAATAACATTTCACTCTCCCTCACCTCATTTACCGTCTTATTTTCGTGAAATTACTTAGAAGAATCACCTTACCTAAAATAAATAACAACGTTATAGCCACGTATTTTTTTGTAGTTGTTTAAGAACTATACCACGCGCCATGGCTGTTTATTGTGACGTGCATATCACGTGACTGGGCTAGTCCAATCAGACGGCCAAACAGCCGTTGTTCTCGTTCGTCATTGGCTAACTCATGTGACGTCACGGCAAACAACCATTGCGCATGGTTTAATTGTGTTTAAACAGGATGGAAAGCCAAATGGCCCAAGATGGGTTAAATAAATAAGGATAAAAACTTATTTACGTTGTATTTTGGACTTAGATGTCTGACTGCCTGAGCGGGGAATTGAACCCACGACATTTGAAACCAAAGGTGTAAGTTCCACCACCATCTGACAAGGCCTGCCAGTATGGCCATATCAGTATGGTACCTGCCGATATTTTTGACTGTATTTTTATTTGTAATTTTAAACCTGATGACGGGAATTGTTATTCCAGAAACGTAAGTTGTGTCTTTTTTTTTTTTACATGTTTAGCACTTGAGGGCTTCTCTCTTTCGAAGTATGGCTCAGAGGTGGAACTTATGCTTTTGGTTTCAAAGGTCGTGGGTTCGATTTCCCGCTCAGGCAGTCTGACATTTAAATCCAAAAGGCAACGTAAATAAGTTTGCATCCGTATTTATTTAACTAATTGTGTTGTCAAGCGACCAAAATCTCCTGATCAAATAAAGTTTCAGCCATTTCTGTCACATTATGATTTTTCCCAAGATTCCTGAAAACTGCCTAGTCTGTAAAAACACACGCGTCTATACTTTGTTCCACATTATGTTTTCAGAAAACTGACTGTATGACGCCACGTTTTCTTCCACTTCGAGTTCAAAAAATCCGTAAACATCCCATTCGTAAACTCTAATAGTAACTTTGTTGGTCTACAAGTGTGATATCTTCATGTTTACGCATTCTAAGTGCAAGGAAACGAGTCGTCATCCAGTCAGTTTTCTGAAAACATAATGTGGAACAAACTATAGTATAATGTTCGTCCTGTTATATATTATGTTATCTGGATAGGACGGACTGGAAAAATAACAATATTTGGCGTAAGACGATTTCACCTTATGTTGAGTCCCAGGTCACTTGGGGATTCCAGGCAATGAGCATTCAAACTTAGCTGCCCTAGCTTTGCCCATGCACACATTTCTGGCTTGCCACTTACTCAGACTATCAGTGCAGGTACAAAGTCGAATGTAGATTTAAGTCGATGTAAGTGCACCATGAACCTCTCTTACTCTGCCTGTCCGTCGCCTTAGATAAAAACCACCTTTTACATCCACAAAAGATAGTTAAAGTGAGTGACTACCATGTACCCCCGATCGCGTTAATCCTACGTCGCTTTGGCCCACTGTATAGCTCCCTCCTTGGTAGGTAAACAAAGGCGCACAAACGTCAAAGGAGGAGGGAAAATTTGGCACGAAGTCCCACTTCCGGTATGGCGGGGCAACACACAACAGGAATGGCAGCTGCACGAATTCGGACGTTTGCCCATGTGCAGGTTTCTAGCTTGCCGTCACTCCTAAAGCGACATAAGACACTACCATGCTGTTAATGTCGCATTAACTCAACCCAGTGTATCCAGTGCCCTCTTAAGTTAACATATAGCTTAACGAGATATAGATTGAATCCGCATTAAGTTCCCGTCAAAATAGCAAGTACCAGGTACCCTTAGTGTACGCCTCACACTCACAGGATTGCGTTCATTTACTCCTATAGCCGTTCAAATACGACTTTCCTGTTAAACAAAGCGATGTGCCTCGTGTATCCTGTGCTCTCTAAAAACTACGTAGATTGAATGCACATTTTAGCTAAACATCGACATGGCAAGTATCGTGTACTGTAGCGTAAGTGCCACAGGGTTGCGTACATTTGTCGTTCCTATTCTTTCAAATGCGATTTAAGTGTTGAACAAAAGCAATGTTGTAGCCAGAAGTGAAAAAAGGATGATGAATTGTTAAATGAATTGTTAAATGAATGAATTGTTGTCATATTGATGTGTAAGTGCTCAGGGAATAGACGATCGGTTTCAGGTACAAGTACTC
>JAHWFP010006989.1:1428-15497 GCA_023313725.1 Lithobius niger
ATTGGCTTTTGGGTGACGTCAGACCTACCCTCCAGAATCACGTGACACAAGCCGCATGTTGTTGCCGTTCCAAGTGTTTGGTGAATGAAGAACTGGCCTTCGTTTACGCAGGTCGCACATTACGCCTAGTAATCATGAATACAAACAAGAAACCGTCTGTGATTTTGCAGTGTGATTACAGAGAAAACAGAAGCATCTGGTAAGTAAGACCAACAATTCTTGGTAAGACGTTTAAAACTGAAATTAACTTTGATTGCTAAATATGGCTCCCTATGGTATTTCTTCGCCGCCCCTCCCTGTACGTCGAATGACAAAACATTCGCGTTTTCGGGAAAACTTACTTTTCAAGACGTCAGTTTACGATTAATTTTGTTTTTTTGTCACATAAAATCAATCGGGTGTAGTACGGAATTTCGTAAAAATGTACACCTACCACAACAATTCTCTTAAAAAATCATCACAAGGTAGAGGCAGAGGTTCGAATAACTAACTTATGCAGTAAATTAAGCAGATCATTTTTTTCAAGAAATTTGGTTTCGATGAAATCACGTGGTAGACGGTATTTTTCACGCTGATTAAGAATATGCTAAACAATCTGGCCTGGCTTCGTGAGGATAAAAGGTACTCTATTCTGAGAAAGAAAACTGCACCAACTGGGACAATAACCCCGTGACCCTAACCTAACCGCATACCAGGCTGGGCGCTCTAACAAGGTTGCAAAAAAAAACATGATTTTTTTTCCTCCAAAGAATCGAATTATTTTATTTAAATCAAATTTTTCTTTATTGAACTCATGTTTTTTTTAATGTCTTTTTAAAAGCAATATGCAAAGTGCACATGCCAAAAAAAAACCTTAGGTTAGGAAAAAATGAGTTTACTTAAGGCCACATAAATTTGTTTTTAATGTTTCTCAGGCAAAGCCGCATCCTACAACACTGTCTGCATTTGGCTTTTTCCTTTTCTAATTTTCAACATAAAAAATTAATGTCCATCATGCAGCGCATTTTCAAGTACGTCTTTTACAATGACAATTTTGGGCTAACAAAATTCCGTTTTGTAATGACCTAGCTGTCTACTTGCCATAAAGTCTCATCCCCCCCCCCCACCTTCTATAAAAGAATTGATGTCGCTCGAAAAAAATCAGTACCCGTTTCCTCATTCCGAATCACAGTTTTTAGCAAATAAAAAAATAATTAAAATCCGCATGCCCCATCTTTTTGGAATATTATTTGCCTGAGAAATATTTTTTTTTATTTGCTTGGCCTTGTTATGTATTGAACCACAAAACTGGCAGATTTGCAAGGACAAAATAGAGGACTGAGATGGATAAGAAGTTATCACTGACAGCCCAACATAAAGGGGAAAAATAGACACAACTACAAAAAACTACTTTTACAGCAAGTAACCAAGGAACCAGCTAGTATTTATTGTCGGGGAATTGGGGGGGGGGCGCAAAGGAAGTAAAAATGTGTTGATCACCAAGTTTTCAATACCCCTCCCCTCCTCCTTTCACAACCCGTAGTAAAATCTGATCCCCCCACTCAAGGTCCGAAATTATCTGGGGGGCTCCCCCCCAAAAAAAGAAAGTAAAATTGTTTATTGCCTACTGAGTCTGCCTGTAGTAGATAATTTCCTGTAGCCAAGTTAAATAATTACAGAAACAGTTCGCCTCTCAAGTTATCAATTCAGTTAAAAATGTTCTCGAAAACATTTGAAAAATTTATGAAAGCTAGGGTAGTAGCCGACAATGTATCATGGAGGCCGGTTGGGGTGGAGGCCTGTCCCCCGCCCCCCCCCGCTTTTCAAATTTTGACAGCTTTAAAATGTCATGTTTGAAGTCCAAAAAAAAAGTTTCCTTCAAATCGGTCAATGTTTTTTTTTGGTGAAACCCCTTGACAAAACAAGAAAAATGTCGTTTCCCCTCCCCCTTTATAATTATGAGAAATACAGTTAGGCTACTTTGGTATAAGTAAAAAAAAATATTGTATGCTTTGATGGTTTTGAGCTAGGCCTACCAGGTTTAAGCTTTATGATGTAAAGTTATTGGTTTGAACCCAAAAAAATTAATGGTTTGAATCACTGAACCAACACCAAAAAATGAAACGCTCAAAATTTTACCCAAACGCAAAAAGTTTAGAATAATAAATAAGTTCAACCACCTGCTCAACAGGCTAAAACTTGGATTGCGTGAAGGCAATTTCTTTTTGCGTGTAAGTTAGATACATGCTAGACTTGTATCTGCCAAGTGAGAAAATCAACAATTCTGTTTGAGCAGGAAGAC
The DNA here is from genome assembly GCA_023313725.1 of Lithobius niger. NCBI lineage: Eukaryota > Metazoa > Arthropoda > Chilopoda > Lithobiomorpha > Lithobiidae > Lithobius > Lithobius niger. The sequence continues at coordinate 3,710 of JAHWFP010006989.1, forward strand.
CGTTTTCGTGTAGGCTAAGGTTGCAGCACACAAAATTGTTGTATCTGTTACAAGTCATTGTGTTTTGCTGGATGAATTATTCGCAAAATGTGTTGTAAGAAAACTTAAACAATTATAATGAAGGTCAAACTTGATTTTGGAGTCGCAAATGGTAGAAATATAGCATGCTGCCATGAGTATGTAAGAAAATCCAACCAGCTGAGCTACCAAGACAGCTAATATTTGTGGCCCAAAGTCAACACGGCTTTAAGCCTCAATCCCCACCCCCCAAAGTTAAGTTAAACATCAGCCGAAAGTGACGATGCCACGGGTGATACCAATGCGCTGATGGGCTACGAGTGCGCAGATGTTAACTTACTTGAATTTACAGTCGCAAAATAGCTAGCACAATGATGCACTACTCAGTTAATTCTACTTAAAAATGATTAGTATCAAATTTTGTGTAATGCAGTAGGAGCTCGGCATCAGTTACCAAAGTTTTCTAGTTAGTTTCGCAAATGAATCTTGAATGCTCATTTAACATCAAATTCTAAACCCAAGTAATCAGTGAACGCCAGGAGGTTGTTACGTCAAACAGATCTTGGCACGAAAGTGCCCCTCCTCAGCCTGGTGAACTAGGTCTGCTAATGCAGAGATTGTGGAATCGAACCACACCTGAGGTGGCATGGAGTGTTTTCTGCCATTTGTAACTCCAAGATTTTAACAAATTTGGTCTATTATATTTTCTTCAGATAACCACTATCCTCCCCCAAGTTCTCAGAGTAGCCTCAGATCATTCGATTCCTAGCACCAGTTACAAAATTATCAAAATTATTTCAATAGGACAAGTTTATTAAAGATTAATTGTAATTACATTGGTTAGGTCAGTTTAAACCCCACTGCAAGAATTCGTACTGCTGATGTCCGTGCCATTTTAGAAAAGAAATGTGGGTATATTATTGACAAAGAGTTTGGGCTTAGCATTCAGTGTGCCTTCCTTGGGGTACAACGGACAAAAAGTGGTAAGCACTGGTACTATTATGGTATCACACCGACACCATTAGCCCAACAGAAAGTAATACCAGCTGTCCTTGACCTATATAGGCTTGACTAGAATTGAGGCATCACAAGCTACACCACCGTAAAACCCAACATCTTATTTGGACAGTTTCTCATTAAATGGTAATGAGGTATCACAAGCTACACCACCTTACAGCCCAATATCTTATTTGGACAGTTTTTCATTAAATGTGAATGAGCTTAAAACAGCATATCAGACAAGCTTCACCCCGACATTACGAATGAAAATTCCGACGAAGAGGTATTTGAAGCATTGTCGGAGGTTTAAATGCAACAAAGAGTTTTATAACCAGATTACTTTTGTGTGTTCATCAAATATTGACCATGAATCTACAATCAAAGAGCACATAGTTAAATCCAAGGCAGACATTAGACAACAAAGTAACTATTGCAGTGACTGATCGTGTTGAAGTAAAACCGAAGAAGACTGTAACAAAACTACAAACACGCGGACAAAAAATTGCTAGCATGTCCAGTCATCAATCTGTATCAACTACTTTAATGGACAAATGCAAGTGCTTAGGCTGCAAGGTTTACTATGTTGCTGAAATTATTGACTGGCACATAGAAAACTGTACAGAATGTGCTGTTGAAAAAGAAACGATGGACCAATCGGTTAGTCCACCGAGTTGAATTATTCACCTGAAAGCGCCTTTTATCAAGGTTGAAGATGTTGGTAAAAAATACAGGCTTTTTTTTACAAAGAATTCATTGCATTTCCAGAATTGAACCTTGCAAGTGAAAATAAAGTCGGTCAGTCACCTTTTGTTTACAAGCAACAAAAGAAAACCTGTGTCAGTGCAAAAAGGCAAGAAAACTGGTCCAACTGTGAGTACTGAGTACTGTAGGAATTGGTATAAAGCCATCAACAAGCACTTGGCAAGTGAACGTCATAGTATCAATGTGAATGCTACAAACTTTACAGTACTGGATGACTTAATTGCAAAGTCCAGCTTAAGCAAATGGATTAAGGAATTCGGTAAGCACTGATGAACTCAGCATGCAGTAACGAAGTAACAACATATCCGCTTAGACTTGCCAAGGTTGAGCAATTTAGTGTAACTAGTTACATCCATCAGTGTACAAACATTCTTTTGATGTGGCTTAAGAACCACAAGTTGTTACCTATTCTCGGATTAAATTATACTTGACAGTTAGTTTATTGTTTAGCTATTTATTAGGGTTGTTCAGATATTGATACCAGTACCATATCGGTGTAGTCCATTTTCATCAGATGCTTGCAATCAATGCCATATAACTTTTTTTTTGGTTGTGCAACACAAACCATGTAATTTTTGTTCACCTTACGCAGTTTTACCTTTTATCCCCGAATGAATTATTTTTTTACCAGCCAGTGTAAATACCCACCGATTTGTTTGCAATCTCAAAGTTTTAAGTTGGCTAAGCTGTTTGCGCTGGTTCAATATTTTGATGTTAGCTCATAGACAAATATCGCTATCGGAACAGGCATATTTATTTACATATTGGACAATTTTTTTTCTTCGAAGTGTTTTGTTAATATTGTATCATATCCGTTACTGAAAAAAAAGGGAGCTAAAATAAGACAGGGTGGTTAACAAAAAAATGACGACCCAAAATTTGTTTAAGTCCTAACTTTTTTGCTAGCGCCCTCCAGAACCCTAAAGGGTCAGATGATGTCTAATATAACAGGTAGTTTTGAAAGTCCCTTTACGGTTCTGGAAGGGTCCTAACAAATAAGTTTGGGCTTAAAAAAATTTTATGTTGTCAGTTTTTTCTAGACCACTGGAGTCGTTGGCCATGAAGCGTTTTCAGTAACAGGGAGTTCCTTTGATGAACATTGTAAGTGCAACGTATGATATTGACAGACTAGTCTGCCCCCAGCTGGCCTCCAAACTCTACCAGCAATGGCGTGTCCAGATGTAGCGTCCCATAAAGATCAGTGGTGACCTGCCTCATGTGTGTGGTTCAAATGAATGGCCGCCACAACGTGATGTGAAGGAAGTTTGTGCAGTTTTGCGTACGGACTTATGATGAAGGTAGTCAGCTAACACGCCGAAAATACACTGGCTCTGAAGATTGTTCTTGTTGTTTTCACAATATTACCACTGTTGTCGCCGTTATTTTCGATATATCATGTGACAGGGTCCATTTTCCTCCCATTGTTTTCCAGTTGCTATTTTAAATTTAAAACAGAATCTCAAAGCTAGTTAACGGGCATTTACAGTGGCCATAGTCATCCATTCAAAAATTCTTCAAAGATTTCACCATTCCTCTAAAATTGTCGGTGAAGATTTCATGGCGTTCACCTTCATCAATCATATGTTCAAAATCACTTCGACACGATCGATCTTGTCGCAGTGATTTTACACATCCTGATGAAGGTGAACGCTAGGAAATCTTCACCGAAAACTAACAGGAACTGTGTTGTGGAATTTCTTTTTACAAATAAGTAGGCCTTCACGTGTCTACATAAAAAGTAGGCATAGCAGGTTTTAGTGGGGAAAAAAAGCTATTCTGTTCATAAAGTCCCAAATGTGACCGCCGTGTTGGATTCAAATAAACATGTATACTAAAATTCAAACTAAAATTAGTACTTAGGGTGGATCGGGTTAGTTTATGGTTCGGCCAAGGTTTGGTTAGTTTGATTCGCATGGTTTACAATAGGCCTTTTAGTAACTACGACATGCACATTTCAATGTATCTATTACAACGTTGCCCCCAGTCAGTGCTGTTAGTTTGCCTTCTAACATTCCCCCTGCGCGAAGTCTAAAATCGCAGACAGTCGGCTGGCTCATTCTTATGAGGTACATTCCAGTTTCTGTGTGAAACCTTATTTGAAAACAATTCTTCCGTACACGGATATAAAAAGAAAATAAAAATTCCGAGGTGCTTCTACCAATTATTATATTCCACTAAAAGTCATCAAAAGCATTACAGTAAGTCATCCAGCACAGTAAAGAGTCATCAAGCGCAGCAAAAATAGTCAAGTATTACATTACAAGTCATCAAGCACAATAAAAAGTCATCAAGCGCAGTTAAAAGACATCAAGAGCAGTAAAAAAAAGTCTAGTATTACATTAAAAGTCGAAAAAGCACTACAGTTAAAAAGTCATCAAGAGCAGTAAATGTAGCCAAGTATTACATTAAAAGTCATCAAGCGCAGTAAAAATAGTCATGTATTACACTAATCAATAGCAGTAAAAAAATATCAAGTATTACCTTAAAAGTCGTAAAAGCATTACAGTCTAGTCATCAAGAGTATTAAATATAGTAATGTATTACAGTCAGTATTACACTAAATCATCAAGAGCAGTACACATAGGTAAGTATTACATTAAAAGCCATGAAGAGCAGTAAACATAGTCAAGTATTTCACCAAGTTATCAAAAGCAGTAAAAATAGTAAAGTATTACACAAACAGCATTTTAAAAATGTTTGTTACCTTACTTTGAAAGCAGAAGCCCAACAATCCGCAAGTTCAAAAAATCAAGGTATTAAAATCTTGGCAAATTTTCAACAGTCCGGAGGTTGCAAGAGATGGTATTTACACAGCTGAAGGTCTTCTTCAGGCGTTTTCCCTACTTCTTTCTCCTCAACCGACAGTTTTCAAAACCACAAACAAGGATGAGGAAGTAGGGAAAACGCCTAAAGAAGACAACTGGCTATGTAAACCATCTCCAGCAATCTCCGAAACATCGTAAAACTGGCCAAGATTTTAATATTTAATATCTTTTACTTTTTTGATTTTGCGGTTGTGTTGTGCTTCTACGTTAACAAACAGCATTCCCAAAAATACAACCTTACTCAAATATTGAGCAAGGAAGGCCCTGTTGGCGAATCTTCATTGCAAGAATTTTTTGCAATGTTTTCCCCTTTTTACATCAGCAGCTGCAGCACTAGCAGTATAAAATCTAATCGAACAGCCCTTTATTATGCAAAGTGAAGAATGCTAATAAAAAAATGTTAGTACTGAAGCATCACTAATAATCATAAAATTAGACTTGATCTGCTACACCAGTGGGCCATTTATGAATCAGGAAATCCAGAAAAGAAGTCGTATGTTAATACAGTTTGACAGATCCTAACTCAAAAGAGAATTCTTGCAATGGATTAGCTCAAATTTCCAGGGCCAGTCAATATTGTAGTGAAATGCGGTACAATATTGGTGCGTTTGGTTAAGGTTACAATTCGTATCATGAAAGCAGGAGCGTATACAAAACGGGGAGTGCACGCCTAATCTATGTTAGGAGTGCGTAATTTAAGCTGCACTAACACCTGAAAATGAAGCAATACTGCCCCTGCGCCAAGTTGCCAAAAATTTAAATTGAAACATATCTCACAAAGCAGATGTTACGAGTGCGTAATTTGTACGCTGCACTAATGCCAAGAGGTACAGCAATGTTGCACCTGCGCCACGAAAGCCTCGCTCTATTTTCTTGTTGGCTAGGGTAACTTACGAACAGTTGTTGAGTTTTTTATTTTGACTTTGTTTCCATGTTAAATACACATTGTTTAAAAACAAAGGACCTAAACCATTTCATGCAGGTGGTGACCTCTGCTAACAAATTCCTTCACCACTGTAGTTGCTCCTGACTTAGCAGTGTAGAGGAAGTTACGGAGACGGGTTCCTATTGTTTTCTATACGCTCCTGATGAAAGGTATTGATTACCAGTAGGCGACAACTAGTATCTACGGCTCATCCAATACAGCATCCATATTTACAAAAAAAAAACAAAAAAAAAAAACAGCAAGGCCACACAGTAAATAAAATGTTTCTCAGGCAAATACGTACCCAAAGAATATGAAGCATGCATATTTGTATTTGTTTAAAATTGCAACGTGGGTACTTTTTTTTACGAACACAAAAAATGCCCAGCACGTCAATGTCATAATCTCCTGATAAATTTGCGCTTGTACCATTTTCATCAAGATTAAAGTCATTTAGAATTATGCTACTATTGCTTAGTCTAAGAGGTTAAATGGGACCTCGTTAATCACAGCAATTTTAATAAGAATTATCATTCAAGACAAAACTTGACAGTGTGTGATGAGCATGAATTTTTTAAAATGAAAACTGAAAAAAAAAACGAAAATGTGGCGTTTTTGTAGTATGCGGATGGTGTCTTAGAAACACTTTTTATTTGTGTGGCCTTTTAGTATTTTAAAACGGTAAAATTCAGCACGAATAAAGAACAACCTACAGCTCACTGATTATTCTTGCGTTTTAAATAACATGGTTTTCATGAGATGAGAATGAAGCAACTTTCTGTTGCAAGATCTAGTTTTCACATTCTTGCTTACTAACTCTTTCTGTAATTCTGTAACAGATAAGTGCATTACTTGATCAATATCAGATGGGCTTGAAGTATTGGCTCGGTGAATATTCTCTTGCGGGCTTTTCTTACACCCTTGATGTCTTTAGCCCAGTACGTAGTATCGTTTTTCCGATATGCTCTTGGAGTCCGTTCGTAGTGCTCTAGCAATTCTCGGCGGTTCATGATTTTTAGGCAAGCGCCAGCTGCATCGTGTCAGTTAGTGTGGCGATGATAAACACTTTTGACTTTTAGGTCATTTTTTTTCTCCAAAACTATAAAGAATAAAAAAAAATGTAGCATGAGAAATAAAAACAAGAAACGTGTAAAAGACAATGGTTTGTACAACAAAACCACAGCGTACATTTAAATGCAGAGGCATTAATGTCAGTGCACTTAAGATTTTGTACCGTGTCCACACAAAGTAAAGAAAAAATGGTTCAGAAGGGGATGGTTTTTTTTTACCAAATGTAACAATCACACATAAATTTGTTTTCGCTAAAAAAATTCTCACTAATTTAATCTACGAGTTGGCTTTAAGATCGAGACGATTAAAATGGTGTACTGAAACATCAAAAGTCAAAAATTAAGAAAAAGGTGGAAATTTGCAACAGGTAAGAAACTATACAAAAATATTTGGTGAGACATTTTCTAGGTGATGTGGCGGAGCCCAAAGACTTCTGTTTAACCTTGTTTGGCCTAATCAAATACCACACAGGCTGTTTTTTTTTAAATAAAATATTTCCAAAAAAGTGGTATTTGTGAGACTGTACGGTACTTTTATCACCTGAAGCCTGTGTACGCACAGGTGGTGTTGGATACAGTGTTTTAAAAATTAACATGCGAATTTCATCACTGCATGAAACAATTTTTTGCTGGCTATGTTACTTCCGTATAGAAGCAAGTTCTACACACCGGTGGTGTTGGTTGCTTCAGCTCAGGCCTATACCTTATAAGGTTTTTTAGGTGGAAATCTCAAATTCACATTATTAAAAAAATGTAATACCATAATAACACTCCAGCAGCTGAGAACTATTACGCAAATGTTCAAAGCACACAATCAAATATGAAGCGAAGCAAGTAGTAGTTGTGCTAATGGCAGCTGGCCACAATGCTGTTTTGCACCCAGGGAAGCTCTTGACTGCAAATTTGAATAGAATTTCATGTTAACATATTAACAGTAGGTGGCAAACTCTGCACGTATTTTTACCAACGTGCATCGTATCTGATGGATGTGAGCTTGAATACTTGTAGAAAAAATTTAAATTTCCCTAGGCTACTAATACGTCATAAGCAACAAACAGTAGATCTTAGCCGGACTAATCAATATTCATCTCAATTTGGCATTTCATTCCAAATTAAAACTGGTAGTTCAGAAGCGGGATGCTAGGTAGACTTTTTTTGCAAATTTGGTATGAGTTACACAACCACTAATGTACTTAACACTGTGCAACAACTAACCTTGGCTGGAGTATTGACCTAGAGGCCCGTGCGCTTTCAGCTGTTCTTCGGCGTGCATCGCAAGAGCGTGGGCATAGGGAGTTACTCTTGTTGGACCGTATCCATCTCGATAATTTCCTAATTCAACAAAGTCAGCAAGCCATTTTTTGGGAGTGCATGCTGGTATTGCAGGAAGTCCTGTTGACAGGTACGAGATGATTCCTCGTAAATTCTATGAATGAAAAAAAAATTCGTAATTAGCTGAAGCAGTCAACGCAGTCACAGCAGTATTGATAATAAGTTAACTCATTCTCGAGCCTTTTTATTAAGAAATCTGTGCGGGTGGGCAGCATTTTATTTTTAATTTTCGAGCCCTACTTTCCCTTTCCTTACATTTTGGGTAAAATAAAGAATACTGCCTCACAATTCTGCTTACCATGCACGTACACAATTTTTTACTAACAAGAATGGTAATATTCTATTTTCGTACCTCAGTAAGGACCATTTTTGAACTGTAACTGCCATTTTTTGCCGTATCAGTTCTTTTTATTTCTCGTCAAAAAATCGGTGTGGACTGACAACTAACTTTTGTATTTTTAAAGGCCTAAGGCTGTTTACTTATATTTGGCTCAGATAAACACCAACAGCATGCAATACAAATATGCAGGTGTGCTTGAATCAATTGCCATCCACCATCATTTATCACAACGTTCCCTTTATTAATCTTCAGGGCCCAGCCAACCCCTAATGTATTATTACTTAATTTCACTTAATTATGCCTAACAAAGTATACTATGATAAATTAAACGTACGAATTACGCAAAATAAATTAATAATTAATAGCGCAGAGATAATTAAAATTCCCAGTTCAAAGATATAGGCGTGGCACGCGACTACCACCAGGGGTCAGCAGCTGTCGTGTCAGCCGCGGAGGCTGGCATTTTTGAGTTTGAGGTTGCCATAGCAACACGGAATCTAAAAACTATTAGACACAGGGATGTTATTGTTTTCATGCAGGGATATAGACACGTCATCTGCTATTACTTTCGTTTTATACAAAATGCTTCGGTTGCCTGTATTCCTGTAGTGGTTAAATGCGACTATTAAATGGCATTACTTGATTGAGTTACGTCAAAAAAAGTTTGTTCGCTATAAGGAAGCAAGAGCAACGATGTTTTAATTTATCATGGTTTTTTTAAAGCCTACTTGATAACCATCATACGGTGTATGCTTGGTCGCAATTCCTTAACTATTCAGGATTCCAAATATAGTATGGCGAGTGTTAGATCGAAAAAATGTAACTTCTTCTGAAATAATTGATCGATTTACAGCAAATTCCAGCTCAAGAATACATTTGGGATTTCAAGTGATGTGGCAAACATCATTCCAATCCGACCGTTCGTTTGGGCTCCACCCTGACTACGAAAGTGGAATCAACCAACATTTTGGAATTTGGTGTCCCTTCACGCTATGGTCACTCCGCCAATAACTGTAACACATGTAATTTGAAAATAATTATTAGCTTTATTACTTTTCATTATGGTTTACTATACCAAGCCAAACTGTGCAGAAGTATTGATTTAAGGGTGTATTCAAAGCACATAAAAATGATTAAATTCCAAACTTTGATCATCTAGACACACGCTAGTGTGTCGCGCCAAGTTAGGCAACAAACATCACATCAATTCAATTGTCGAGGTTGTAAACCATTGTAGCGCGACGCCATTGCGTTAGTGTGTTATATCTTGAAGCATAGTTGGGCACATTTCAGGTACTTGGGGGAAAATAATAATACGGTACAAAAGCTTAAATTGTGTTGAAATCGAGAGCAATGACCCACCTGACAAAAATTAACTCGTGTTTGAATGCCAGCTATGCTGCTTTCAATGCAAAATCTGCCCCTCAATAATGTTGAAAATGTGTTACTACCCAGCTAGCTAGCTAGTCCGCTCATCCCATAGGGTGATTATTCATCGATACCGAGATAACGGGAAGGCTACCAGCTATAGGAATTGGACGAATGAGTGCACTACAATACGAACTGCGTACCTTTTATGGTTTGGAGCCTGGGGGCGTAACAGGGATGGCGTGGGAGGGCGCGTAAGTACGAAAATATTGTTATAACGATTGTAGTATTGTCGGCATCGTCTCTCATTGGACGGTCAAAGTTCCGACAGTGAGAACGTGTATAACTGACCTACGTGCCTAGGCACACTAGTGCATCACGATAAATCTAAACAACGTTGCAAAAAAATTGTATTCACGTCCAATTCACGAAAAATAAACCAAGTGTAAAAACAAAGCAAAATAAACAAAGCCAACAACTGGTAAGGAGGCCATCAAGTTGAGAGTGGTTCGGCCCTTCAAAGGAGTGATGTCAACACACCAAAACTAACGAAATAAAACAAATTACAACAAAATTAAAAGCAAACCAAAAACCTATAAAGAGGTGACCAAGTTGAGAATGGTTCGGCCTATAGGCAAAAGGTAGTAGCAAATTGTTGAAAACCAATTTCTTGTTGACGTGCCACATTATTACACATCTGCACGGTAGTGGAGTTGAGTCAAATACACAATTTAGAAAAAAAGGACTGATATCATATCAAAAACCAAAACTAGTAAATGGGGCCACCAAGTTCCGAATGGTTCGGCCCTTCAAAGGAGTGATATCAACACACCAAAACATTCGCCAACTTAATCGCACCGAATAATACTTTGGACGTTAAATGAAAACTTGAACATTGCTACCGAAAGTAGCAATGTTCTAGTTTTCATTTACCCTTCGAACTATTAAGCGGTGCGATTAACTTGGCGAATGTTTTGGTGTGTTGATATCACTCCTTTGAAGGTCCGAACCATTAGGAACTTGGCGGCCCCTTTTACCAGGTTTGGTTTTTGATATGCTATCTTAGAGATAAAATTTCTACTTGCTGATTACAAATTTACACTGTAGACATAGATTAATTTTTTTTGCACTGAAAAACCAGGTGTAGTTTAGTAGGCTACAATGTTTTTTAAGTAATAGGGTTTGTACTACAATTTTATCTTAGTAATTAAAAGTAAAAAAAAAAGAAATTAAAAGCCTCGTCAATGGGTCACAAAAAATCCGAGAGAAGCAGGTCAACACACATACCAACATAACATGGTTCATACCTGTCTGTACATAATAAAGTGAAACCTACAACAGACGATTTAATGTCATCCCGACATTCTTGGGTGAGCAATGTTTTATTCATGCTTTAATGCTGTTATCTTTCATGACCGGATCATCCCATGAGTGAATGTTAGTTAAAGCACTTGTGAGTTTTTCAAGCCTTGGGTCACTGCTACTGCTGTGATCAGAAAAGATAGACACCAGAACAGATGTTTACTACAACAGATTGATTGCCCCATCGGTATTCACCATCTTTTCCTTAAATTTCCTAATAAAGTCAAGCGTTATACATCTGTAAAACGAACCGATGATGATTTCAAAATTTTGACAAGGGAAACACTGATTTTATTATAACATATGGTAAAAAAAATAAACTGGGTACACTCATCATCATGCCACATTAAATTAGAGCAACCACTGGAGCATGTCAGCATTTAACATCTCTTCAGCCAAATGATTTTACATTTATAATGCACTGTCAAGGTATACAAATGTTAGGTACTCGGTTTCAGGGATCGCAACACAAAATCCCAAAACTTAGAAACAAAAGCTGGAACTGCTGCCAGAAAAAATTAGGAAATGGCATGAGAAGTTGTTAGCAAAAAGTAGGAAAAACGGAAACTTTTAGGCATTGAGAACGGATCCTGGAAAGATGTAAATTTTAACTTGTTAAGTAAGTGACCTAAACTAAAATGAAATCGGAATCCAAAAACTTACTTTTCTTCAAAGTTTTTTTTTTTTTAATTATTTGAAATTGCGCTAAATGGTTCAACAAATGAACTTCAATTCCGGTTAGTTGGTAGATTCTTAAGATTACATTGGAACCCTCGATTTTTCGAAC
>JAHWFP010006991.1:0-11761 GCA_023313725.1 Lithobius niger
TTTACCTACTATTTTGTATTTTAGTTTAAAGAATGGCCGTCGTCGCAATTTTTTCATGATCAACCTGAATCCTTAAATTTTAGCGACAAGTCTTTGTTAAACTGAAATGTCCTGGATTTTGAATTGAAAATTCCAGTAGTATACCACCCCTACAAAATTCATCCTAATTATAAAATTTATCTGAAAGCGCAAAGTCCCCTCTTCATTTCACAGTTCAAATCCCTACAAATCCCTATAAAGGCAAAAAACATTAAGCCACCACAGTCAAAAAAATAAAAATAAAGATCATCGTTTGGCAGTAGGTCTCAACATTCTATCTTCCAATAGCGAGTTACCTTGTACAGTATTGGACAATGAATTTTGAACACTTCATTGCCACAAAAGCGTTGATGCGCCCCTTTTTCCTGGACGAAAACTCCATTGTTACGATTTAGCATTGTTCCTCATTCGAACTATGTATAGCTTAGAAATGTGCTCCAACAATGCAACCTTGTCCTATTTCAACAATGGAAAGTAATGCAGAACCTACACGCAATGTTTGTATACGAATAATGGCGTCTACCAGAACGGTTAATCCGTATGCAGAATTCAGCACAACATAATTATGAAGTGTTCAAAATTCGATGTCCACTGCTGTACAGTATTGGACGATGAATTTTGAACACTTCTTTGCTACAAAAGTATTGATGTGGCCTTTTATCCTGGACGAAAACTCCATTGTTATGTTTTAGCATTGTTACGTGTAAACTTGCCTCATTCGAACAATTTGTAGCTTAGAAACATGCAGCAACAATTCAACGTTGTTGTATTTCAACAATGGAAAGATGGTTGCACAAACGTAGGCAATCCACCAGGAACGATTAATCCATATGCAGAATTCAGTACAACATGTGAAGGGTTCAAAATTCATTGTCCAGTACTGTGCATGCAGGGTGCGTGTATGGTTCAAACAAGTATATGGAGGACTGCGCATCAAAACTGCTTACCTTTCTTTGACAGGGGATTTTTTTCTCGTCTAGTCGTAGTGAGACCCAGAGGTGCCCAACCATCCCCCCACGTTCCCACCAAGGACTGCTGAAGAGTGGTGTTCCCCCAGTACAAATGCCGGTTGTGTTTTTCACACACCCCTCTCCCCAACCTCAAAGTAAGAAGTTGCTTGTCGCTTAACCTTGTCTGTTTGGATTCGTGGACTTCCAATTGATGCTGGGAATAAAAGGTAAAATCCTAATGTGCAGCAGTGCACCATAAGGAAGTTGTGATTTGACGATCTTCGTAAAAGTTACATTCACTTCGCTCAGGGGAAAGAAAAATACTCCTTCCAAAGGATAATCAACCTTTTTTATTTCAATATTTCTTCATAATTAATACTAATAACTGTATACATTCAGGTTTAGTTCCAACCGTATAATAGCGTGAATTGGAAACTAACGTGCGGGCCTGGCAAAAGATCTCCACGGACCGCATGCGGCCCCCGGGCCATAACTTGGGGACCCCTTGATCTAAATCTCCAGCTTTTGTTCAGAAGCTATGAAGAATTTTTTTGGGGGGGCCTATACAAGGCCATGAGAACTTACCACAATTTATAAGAAACTTGTGATTTGTCCGATTTCAAGGAGTATCACTAGATGGAATGTTTTTTTGTTTGTTTTGTTATTGGCCTCTGATGTCTAAAAAAAACCTTTTTTAAACTTTTTAAAAATCTTGGTCTACTGGCCAAAAGAAAAATACGCATCTACATCTTCGGTAGTTTTCTACGCTCCCATAGTCGAAGCTACGGCGCCAACAATTCTGCCCCTAGCGGAAATTAAAGATTGTAGATTAGAACTTTTTCCACGAATCGTTTGCTGCCAAAAATCGCTGCACATCGCTGCAACACGCCATTAAAGCTTATTTTTAATTTAAAACAAACCTAATTACTGGAGCTGAATTTACTTGCACAGCCAGTAATATACTGCTCGATGACAGAAACTGAAATAAAATTCTGTCTTCCGACGTTAAAGAATTATAGGAATTTATATGAGTTATAGGAATTATCACTTAATCAACCTAAGGAACGGCGTCGAGAATTTCTCTGACTTTGATCATCGGCATTAAGCCATTTACATTGTAATGGTAAACAGCTAAATAAAGTCGGTGCAATTCTTGGTTTGTTTTGAATACGGAAGTGGAAGTGTATGATCATCAAAAGGGCAGCTTTCAGACCAAAGTGAAACTTCCAAGACATAGCTTTCTGACCAAAAAAAATAGCTTTCAGACGTAAATATAACTTTGACGAAGTAAGCTTTCTGATCAAAATATAGTTTCCAATCAAAGTAACTTTCTGGCAAAATGTCAGCATTGTGACAACGGATGGTCAGTACTGACAATACATTCGCTAGAACATTGAGCAATGTTCAAATTTTCATTTCACGTCCAAAATATTATTTAGTGCGAATAAAAGGACATAAATCCTTCCGGTCTATCGTGCGACCCGATGGTTAGAGTTAATGTCGCCAAATCAGTTAATGTCGCCAAATCACCTCTCTACGCAAGAAAAAAACAAGAAAATGAATGTGTTGGCAACATTTACACAAGTTTGAACTAATGTCGCAAAACTGAGTCGTGCAGGAAAGCCAACAGGGATTTATGTTCCTTTAACTTGGCGAATGTTGTGGTGTGTTAATATCACTCCTTTGAAGGGCAGAACTATTCGGAACTTGGCAGTCCCTATTACAAGTTTTGGTTTTTGATATGATATTGCTTATTTTTTTTTTAATTGTGTATTAGACTCAACTCGCCTGCAGATGTGTAATAATGTGGCATGTCATCAATAGCTCGAGTGGCCGTTTTTCCAATATTTTAATTTCGTGTCACTCCTTTGAGAGGCCGAACCGTTTTCACCCTAGTTGCCTCTTTATCAACTAGGTTTTTGGTTTTGCTTTAATTTTTTTTTTATTTAGCTCATATTACGAAAAAAAAAAACTTCGCTTCGTTCACTTATAACTGGTTTTTTAAGTGCGATTTTAAAGTGGTAAATACATGTGCAAAGTGCAAACCTACCTCCGTTGCCTTGGACTTAAATGCAAGACTGCCTGAGTGGGAATTGAAACCTCGACCTTTGAGACCAAAGGCCAGAACTCATCCACTCAGCCACACTGACACGGCCAAAGGAAAAGGGACATTGGCAGCATTTAACAAGCAAGCACACATTTGCATACGCAAACACTAGTCACTGGAGGGACGCTTGCCGCGCCTTCACACTGAGTGCAAACCTTTTGAATGTCAATCCAGTAGCAGTTGGCCAGTTGACCTTTGAAAGCACTCGCCATTTCACAATTTCTACTCGCCACATACCAAACACATCTTGTAAGATGCATGGTTTTTCTAATTTATGCATTAACAAAATTGTGCAATTTTCTTAAACTCCAGTTATACAGCCATTATAAATCTGAGCATAACGCCGCAAACCGTTCGTCTCTAACTTATAGGGTGCCAGAGATACCCCCTTTTTAGTGGCATGCTCTGTAGCTAGTCGCCGTTTTGGCGAGTAGGGCTAAATTCCAAGGTGCCAACTGTTAATTTTCACTCGCCATGGCGACTGACTTTGGGAAGGGCTGTCTGAGTGAAACGTAAGGACATACACTAAATCAATAAAAGATTAATCAGGACACAAAGGATGAGCTCACTTGGCTTTCCGTAAGTAAGTTGGTAAGTAAGTCTTTTTTTTTTCAAAGCAAGCCTGTCAATTTCGTGGTAGTAATCGTTGCTTAATCGTCTGATCAAAGCTTTAGACGCAAAAGGTATCCCGTTAAAACAGCGCACGAGACAACACCGACGTTGTAATTGCACAACGACAGTACTGCGCACGATACGTCAGCATGGACAAAACGGCGCAACGGGCGGCAAAACAAGCTTGGATAAAACGGCGTTCGACAAAACGGCGCAAAAAATAAAATTGTTTAAAAACGATGACGTTTCGGGAATTTTCCATGCTCTTCTCAGATCGACTACAAAGCTATTGCTCCACAATTTGCATACTCAACTAAAACCAGTTTTTATGTGGTGATGGGGGGAGGCAAGTGAGATAATTTGTTGTTTGTGGAAGCTTGTTCTGTTTCACTGATTTTGGCCTAAAATACGGCAAAAAAATGTTACAGTTTATTTACAAACTGCAGATAAGAAGAAAATGAATTGTCAGTGCAGACAATAAGACAGTTAATATCGGTGTACCCCCCTTTATTGAACGTCATGAAAATGTGGAACTGATGCTCAACTGCCTTTGTGGCATTGCCCACAACTTACAGTTGCATGTGCATGATTTGATTTTATCCAGTCTGTTAGTTTTACCAAGAATTTATAGGGTTGGGAGGAGAATTTTTGACTGAGACCCTTTCTGAAGCGTCTTAGATACATTCACATTAGTTCAGTCTTAGTTTATAGAGGGCGCCACGTGTTTTATGTGGGAATTTCTACTTAGTTTTTAGCCTAAAATTAAACGAAACTAAACAAAACTAGCTCGAATTTAATTATTGTTTACGCTAGCTTGGTTGTAATTTAGTTTACTTTAGATTTGGGCTGAAAAATGAGCAAAAATTACGATTTGGAACACGTGGCACCCTCTGAAAACTCTAACGGAACTAATATGGACGAATCTAACATGTTTCAATGGGGACGTTTTAGTGTTACAAATTCTCCTCCCAAACCCTATAAATTCTTGGTTTTACTCATTTAGTTTTTTGCAAGTCTTTATTTTTTTTCCACTCTTCATTAAAAAGTTACCCTTTTCGCTTCCTCTTGCGAGGTATTCCACCAGTCATTTTTCTGTAGCTCTTCAGCTGTGTACAGTATTGTAGACCAAACGTTTTTCCTTTGTTCCCAGAGCCCAGAATATCATGTTTTAAAACTACTTTTTGCCAAATTTTTTTTGTCTAAGTATAAGACACAACAAGCACTCGCAAGCATCAAATATCCTCCCCGCCAATCCCGGGTCCCTCATCAGCACATCAACAAACGGTCGTAAGAGTGCAGAAATTATTATGGATCACTGGCTTTGTACTCTGATCTGAGGAGAGCTGCTCGAAATGGCCTCGATTTTAAACAACATTTGGAGCTATTTTGTTGCACACTGTTTTGCCCCCTGCTATTTTTTCGTAATGCTGTTAGGTCGTTGCGCCATTTTGTCACAGGCTGTAGTGTTGTGCGCTATTTTGTTGCGGGCTGTAGTGTCGTGCGCTGTAGTATTGTGCGCTAGTTTGTCGAGCGCTGTGCGATATTTTGTCATGCGCTGTAGTGTTGTGCCCTATTTCGTCGCACGCTGTAGTGTTGTGCGCTACTTCGTCGTACGCTGTAGTGTCGTGCGCTATTTTGTCGCGAGCTGTAGTGTTGTGCGCTATTTTGTCGAGCGCTGTTGTGTCGTGCGCTATTTCGTCGCGAGCTGTAGTGTTGTGCGCTATTTCGTCGCGAGCTGTAGTGTTGTGCGCTCTTGTCGAGCGCTGTAGTGTCGTGCGCTATTTTGTCATGCGCTGTAGTATTGTGCGCTAGTTTGTCGAGCGCTGTGCGATATTTTGTCACGCGCTGTAGTGTTGTGTGCTATTTCGTCGCACGCTGTAGTGTTGTGCGCTACTTCGTCGTGCGCTATAGTGTCGTGCGCTTTTTGTCGCGAGCTGTAGTGTTGTGAGCTATTTTGTCGAGCGCTGTAGTGTCGTGCGCTATTTCGTCGCAGCTGTAGTGTTGTGCGCTCTTTTGTCGAGCGCTGTAGCGTCGTGCGGTATTTTGTCACGCGCTGTAGTGTTATGCGCTATTTTGTCGAGCGCTGTAGTGTCGTGCGCTGCATTGTCGTCGCTAATTTGTCGCGCGCCTTTTTTTCCGGGCGGTTTTGCGTACATCCGACGCAAAACGTGGCGCTTAAACGAAGGTTCAAGCACATTTCACTTTCCATTTCGTTGTTACGTGCTGTAATCTCGGCGCACGTCCATGCCAAAGTTCCATTTTGGCGTTCGCTTTGCTTTGCTTTTTCCCGGTTTTGGGCGCGAAATGCGGCTTTGGCAAGCGGGTGACATGGGTTAGCGCAGATTGATTTTGACGTTGATTGCATCAGGGGAATGAGGGAGAGCCGATCGTGCTCATATGCGCCAAATACTATTTGTCGACGTCAAATTGACAGGTCGGCCAAAAGCCACTCGCCTGTCGTGGCTTGGAGCCTTGCCCGAACGAAGCAGGGCCGCCCTTTTCCAACAACGTATGATAATTCCTGGTTTTGTGTTTCGGTGGAAATTTTAAATTTGATAACCGAGGTTAATGATTTCCATAAATTTGAAAGACACCTGATTCCTATTTCGTTGCACTTTTTTGACTGTGATTCCTGGAAAAAAAATTGTTGATGATGGTAACCTGATGAATCACATTTTGTTTCCATTCACCAAATTAAGCCAAGAAAGCGGAATATATATCTGAGGTGGGGTGGGGTGGGGTGGGGTGGGGTGAGGGTGGACGCCAGTAAATTATGATGAGAAATTACTAAAAGGTGAAGTGAGAGTTTAATGAGCATTAAACGAATTAATGGAACTGGTGTCCACAGTGACCCGGAAGTAGAAATTTTCACCTTGTCTGCGACAAGCTTTTTTACAAACAAAAAACTGTCTGTGGGGAGAGGGGGAGGGTGTCTGTGGTCTGCAGATTGGAGGGTGAAGGTGGAATTTTGCATTGTGTGAAAATCTTCAGTAAGGCCTATTTGGGTACATGAACAAGTTTCTTCCAAGAACTTTTTCAAGACCCTTTGTCGGTTCCTTTTTGCTAAACAACCTGTGAACCACCAAACCCTTCGTCTTGAGAATATATAGCACTGTTCTGGAAGAAAACGTTTCAAATGGTGGAATTGAACGTCAAAATCGGTTAATTTTTGGCGAAATTATGGCAAAAAGAAGATCCCAAAAGAAAAAAAAAACGTCAGGATAAATCGTACTGCAACACAGCCACCCGTACTGCGACGTAGCGTCGACCGTCGCTCTGATTCTGCCACCGGGTACAGAGCGATTTTTATCCAAGAATTTAAACACTTTATTTGACGTCTTTAACGTTTGTTCGATATAATGACTGAATTGGCAAAAAATTTCGCCTGCTGGTAAATCTGATTGTCTCATTTTATTCATTTTATCCTAAGTAAGCCAGGCAAGCAATTATAGATAAATTTGAAGAGGAGGGGAGGAATCAGCGAATTACAATGAGAATTATTATTTGGTAAAGTGATAGAATCTTCCACAACGTGTAAGTGTTCGCACACTTTTCACAACAAAGACCACGATACAACACAATCTTGTAAATTTTCAATAACCAACTGCTGGCTTCATCAGGCCTAACGAAGAAAAGTTCGGACGTTTACATCACAACTCAAAGTAAAAGTAAACACTTTTGCGCACTCGAAATTGCCGGCTTCGTAGCCTCCCGTACTTATTGGGCGATCGTGTTTCTCACTCTTCCTAGCTTCCACTGTCTGCCAAACAGCTCGCTCATGCTACGGTTCACTAAGCGTTGTGAAAGTGTGCCAACACGTACTTTGTTGGAATTTTGGTTTATTTCGTTTCACAGTATGAGCAGTAATTTTTTTTTTTTCGAGATAGTAATCTTGAGCTTTACACGACTAAATGCGGAGGGAACGTCTGCGATCAACTGTTGTGGAGGTGCTACTGGTGTGAAATATAAAAAGTTTGCTAATGAGAAGAAGAAATGCGATAAAAATGTGGAAAATACGACCGGTGGTGTGAAAAAAAAAAATGGCTAAACGCACGAAGTCGAGTCAAAACAACCAAATTATCTGCCTTATTTTGGGCCCAGAATTAGGTCTGAATTGGCAGAAGACATAAACAATACGGGAGTGAACCTTTACTGCAAGAAGTAGCAGGAAAACTAGACTTAACTAAGATGGGAGCAGTAAATGCGATGCTCCCTAGTGGGAGCCGATCCTTTCACAAAACATACATTTTAAAAAATGTAGTAGTAAATTGTGCCTTTCAGCAGAACATAAATAAAAAGAAGCCTCCCTTTTCTGTCCTATACGTCTATGCTTGCATTGAGATAGATTCATGTCATGTTCATATGGAACTAATAATTTTCTTTTATATTTTCTTATTATTGGTACATGATTGATGTGTGGTCCTTGAATTTCCATTGATAAGTCCTAGAAAAAAATCTTGGAAAATGCCTAACATTTTAAATAAACAGACATGTATGAACCGTTAAATTAATAGTTGCACCAAAAAGTGTTTAATTATTTAGGCCTATCATTTTTTTTCCTCCTTAAGAATTAGTGTTTTACGAGCCTTTCAATTGATCACGACTGCTTAAATCCTTGAACTCTGGTTACAGGTTCTTGAAAAACTCTTTTGTTTTATGCTTATCATCGCACCGACGAATAGTTCGAAGGTTAAAGCAACATCTAGTCTGCCTTATAACCTTCCGCCTGCCTCACAACACCCACGCGACGATCACATCCGCGTATTGACCACAGCTAAGGTCAACTGAGACGGTAGCTTCGTTCCTCGCAGCGAAAAACGTACCTACTGTCTCAGTTGGATTTGCGCCTAATAGTCCAGCCAGCGTGAACCCATTGATTGTGTCGTCAAAAACCGCAATGATTCTTGTATTTTAAAATCATAATTTATAATTTTCTAGACTAGTGGCTTATAATTTTGCTTCGGCGATCTATTGGAATAATTATTTAATTTTTATTTTTACTGCATTAGCCTTCTGGATTTTTGATCTCATAGTAATTACTAGCAAACGATTAAAATTAATACTACGCACACACAGATAAAACTTCAAGGTCATTGTAGGTGCACGATGCATCATATATGTTCGGGACGAACGTAATTAAAGTTAGTAATATTCAACAGAAAATATCCTAGACGCCACTTTTTAAAACCAATTTTTAGCAAGGGAAAGACTATAACGGTAAGGAAAGAGACCTTTGGGGCCGTACTTGATGTGGAGGATCGAGAAAAATGGCGCGGGAGGTATATCCCTTTAAATGAAAACTAGAACATTGCTACATATAACGTCCAAAGTATTCGGTGCGATTAAGTTAGCGCATGTTTTGGTGTGTTGATATCACTCCTTTGAAGGGCCGAACCATTCGGAACTTGGCGTTTCTTTTTTCCAGTTATTGGTTTTTTAATATGATATCACTTCTTTAAAAAAAAAAATAAACGGCCGTATCAGTCTTTTGTTTTATGCTTGGACGAGTCAGCTAGCGCCAGAAATTGTGATAATACAGGAAAAAATTATCAAAGTTGCAATTTATGTTCCAACTCGTTGAGCGTTGGCTCTTTTAATGCTAAGGTTACTTTAAAACATTCCACCAGCCCGTTTGAGAGGCAATTACAACATTGCCCGAATTCTTGCCTGCTACGTCCATATAACTTTCGTCGTTGACAAACTCGCTGGGCCTTTACTCGTGGCTATACAGAAATGCTCTTGTTGATGGGACGAGGCTTGTTTTTGAAAGGTTTTAACTTCTTTTTTTTTATTATTATTAGCGATGCATGCGTGTATCTAAATTAAATTCTTGTTATTGCAGAGTTGTTGCAGGATTCTTTAAATTAACCTGCATGTTTTTAGTGCTTTTTTGCTTAATTCAAACTCCTTGCGGAAACGTCAGTTCAAACAGTGGGGAAAATATATCGTAGAAGGTTGACATTTTTATACAAATTTAAACAGAGCAGCCATCGAGTGCAGGTGAAAGACGATGGCTACTGTGTTTATATTTTTTAATTACTAAAGTGTTTTTTATTAGCTTTCTGCTTTTTGGAAATTTTATAGGACAAGCCAACAGTTTTGTAAACGATCTTGATACTTATTTAGGTTGTGAAAATTTACGTCAATAAGACAGTTTCATTCCCGTTGTCAGCAGTTCAGTTTAGACGGGTTCCAATTTTTTTTCCAAAACTTTACAATTTCTGTAAGGCTATTGCTGCCGGTGGGGGGGGGGGGGTCGTATACTTCACCCTCGCGGCGCCCCATGGCTACAGAGTACTTACTACTTACTATACATATAATGAAAGGGGCGAAACGAGCCAGAAGTCGTATCGTATAGAACAATCCACACCTGCATTGAGCGTTATTAAATTTTTCGCTTACGCGCTATTGAAATCACTGGAACTCGCGCTGAACGTCTGTATTGATGACTGGTCTCACGTTCGAAGTCCAGTGTTCATACCGAAGAAAATCAGGGATAGACAGGGATATGAAATACGGTCAGGGAAAGTCAGGGAAAAAATTGAAAATTGGTGAAAAGTCAGTGATAGTCATGGATATTAATTTTTAGAACGAACCTTTTTTTAGAACCGTTTTTTATGAACCGTTTTTTTTTTTTTCATTTTTGGAATGATCCGTGTGGTCTTGTAAGTTCCTCTCACTTTGCTGATATCTTCTTGTCCTATTTTTTTTTTTTAAAACGCAGTGTCTCTAGTCCCGGTTGGGCCGCAACTGTTTCAAGCCGACGCGTTGCCGGGACCGGAGTTCTGCGTATGTGATCCCGGCAAACAAAAAAAAAAACGTAGTTTTTAGGCAAACTTATATTAGTTTTAGTTAGGTTTTGTTAGTTTATGTTAGGTTAGGTTACCCTGGTTATAGGTCCACTTTAACAAGCTGAAGGCCTAGTTTTCAATAATTCACCGGGACCTGAATATTTATAACCTGGATCCCGTCACCGGGATCTGAGACACAGCCTTAAAAAAAAAAAAAAAATTGAGAAAAATGTAGTTATGATGCCAGGGCTGCCGAGTGGGGAGTTGACGCTGTGTAAAAGTGTTTTTGGTCAGGGATGTTTGAAGAAATAAGTCAGGGAAAAATCAGGGATATAGTCAGGGATATTCACTTTTAGATACGAGTGTGAACCCTGAAGTCATTGATTGTACCACCACGTTGTCCACAGCGATCTGAGAAGCGTTTTAGCATCGAGGTAAAAGCCACTGCCATTGCCGGAAGTTAGACTGGGATAGCAGAGACTAAAAAAGCCTCTCAGACGGCTCTGGACAAGGCAGTGGTAGGGGTACAAATAATGACGTCAACTGCGTGACAAGTTAACAATAAATACGTTCAGCGTGAGTTCCAGTGATTATGAAAAATAAACGGATTGTTCTACGATACGACTTGTGTCTGGTTTCACCCCTTTCATTATGTATGTAGACTGTATCCATGCGGCGTTCGAGCGACGGACGACGAGCCCCTGTGATTGAAGCTAGAATTTATTAGACGGTGCCGGTACCCAGTTTAGCATCGTAGTGGCAGTATCGGTATTTGGAAAGGTGGCATTATAATACTGGATTTTGAGGTACTACTGTACCAAAAACGCATTTTTTTTTTTTCACAATTTTTATAAATTCATTCAGTTCTTTTGCTTATTAATCATTTATTTACTTTTTTTTCTTAGTCGTTGGCCTATTCCAAGGTTTTTGAACACCTTGTTTGGTTACTTCATGATAGGCAGGTGGTGATCGGCAGAACCTTATCTGGTTGTTTTAGTTTGTAGTTTATTGAAACGGCAGCACTGTTGTCATTTTGGTGCCTTTTTCTACAATGTATTGATGGTACAGGCATTTAACGATGGTGGATATTTGCTGCCGTTCCTGTTTACCGACAAAAACTACTCTCAGCAGTACTTAAAAGCACTCCCTATTTTCGGGCATCCTGCGCATATATAGCTTTTGAAATGTTTACATTGAATAGAATGGCGCCCCACACAAGAACTGAGTAGTTTCTGCTCTTTGGCTTGCTGAAGTCAGTCCGG